>JAWPHD010011418.1:0-84168 GCA_037043455.1 Cyrtodaria siliqua
ATTCGGCGGTTATAATAACTATGATCATAGTAATGAAAGGGAGGTTACAAGTGTCGGTTTTAGTCAATAAAATCGTAAGGCGGTTGTTATTATTTTGAACAGATTATAATAATAATGTATGGTAATAATGATAACTGCATGTGACTGCAGATATTTTAATATAATTATAAGCTACCGAAATCTTAAAAAAGTGGTGATTATCATAATTCATATAGTAAAAAGTAATTATAATCGCAGGACCCCTACGGCTTTCCATAGTTAATGCTTTGAGCGGGTGTCATAGTAGTGTATATGACCTCTAGTCGACAACGAATTGTTTAGTATATTTAATGTAAAGTTGAACATGATTAACCCTTAACCCGCAAAGCACAACTATAATAGCCTTTGCGTACAATGTAAACCCAGATCAGCCCCAAAACACCCCTTGTCACATAAATGGAATGGTCTTAATTCAAAGAAAGAACAGTCCATTATATATATGTAGCGGGTTAAGGGTTAAAAAATAGTGCTATTGTCTTTATTATATTGATTAGATTGCTTAATTCTCTGAGTTGTAATGGATTCCGAATATTTCGTCAATTGTTTCATTTTACGTTTTAATCGCACTGTTTGCCTTTGAGAATCATGTCACTCAAACCACTTTGTACTACGATGCGACCATCGTTACCTAAAATGACATGTGGTGGTATAGTCAGATCCACGGAAGGTCAATTGAGTAATTATCAGTGTCATTTGAGAAGTTTGACGATTTGTTTCTGATGTCTCATTAACATTGTAATTTGTTTTAGGCATGTTTGTAGTTGAATGTGTTCTATGAAAGCTACATTTCCCGTTCGACTTTTATACCTGCTTGTATCAGCGATTGATGATTGGTTCAGTACAGAACTTCATTTCGATTATTATCAAATACACTAGAAGACACTTATTAGTACATTGTAGCATGGTCGGTGACATTTCCTTTGATGAATGCAGAGCATTAAATCATTTAGTTTAGGGTAACTAAAGGGGCGTGGTTATACCGTACTACAACTACCGGATATTGGAATTTAGAGTACAGTCACTATGACGTCACAGTGTTACTAAGTACACCATGCTACAAAAAAGATAGAGTCTGTCTCAGTTCGTTGAGACCAGTCTCTGTCTATTACTTATTTCATAAAGGGGAAATCTTAAAATCGCCGAACACGATAAATACACAAAATATTGCAGTGTCTCAGTTTGATTGAGACTGCTCATGAACGGTTGTGAAACGTGCTTTCTAGCGTTTACGCCCTATAGCCCCGGGTTGAGCAGAACTCAATATTTAGCATGGCAATAGTACATAAATTTGAGCCATCCCGAAGTTGGTATGCATATGACGGTGAAGTGTACAATTATGACTTAAAGAATCGTATGAAAACTCATCAATATGTTTTTAACAGATTACAGTTGAAAATAAATAATATATTTGATAATTCACTCACCGACTTTAAAAAAAGTGTTCAAAATTTAAGCACATTATGATGACAATGGTTGGTTTATTGGCATTTTAAATTGGGTTGCTTATAAGTGTCGTCCAGTGTATGTGTATTAAAGGTTGCAAATCAGGCTTTGAGATCAAATATTGTTTCAAAGCAATACAATTCTTTACAGGCAATATGGATATAAAAATTGAACAGGAAAAGCAGCATTTAAAGACGACAGTCAACCACAAACACACACAGAAACAACGAACCAAATAAAAGGCCAAATAAGACATCATGAACACAAAAAGGTTTGACAAATAGGGCTGCCGCCTTGGAACGGTCAGTGGCAAAAAAGGCCGCTGTGGGGTTTAAACCAGGTTCTCGGGTGCACCAAACCTCACAGTTACCCTACTGTCTGTCAACCCAATAAAACGAGACAGTGTAATAAAGAAATCCCCGCCATGAACTATTCTCTAACCAACAAGGCAGCATTAATATGCAATATAAATAAAACACAAAGATGTTCGTATATATATAAATACAAAAAACAATAGCCTAGAAAGCCACAAAAAAAGTACTCAATGACTTGACAGAAGCCAGAGCAACAAGAGAATACACATTGAGGGCACGACAAGACAAGACTGCAGACAAACAACAAACGTCACCGTCCTTTTGGGCTTTAGGTAGACACATAATCATATATGATGATAAAATGGAATACCATATAAGCGGATGTTCCAAACATATGTCAAGATAACACGACATTCAACAAATATAACTTTAAATACAAATATGTTGCTACAAACGGGTAAGAAGGTGACAAATGTACCTGTATTTTAACACTCAATATTAACATTAACACCAGTTGTTTTATTGTTAAGGGATATATCTTCCAATTAAACTGAATCAATCCCATCTGAATTTAAATATATATGTTGCTTATTTGATTTTAAGAGACTAGCCCTCCAAATAAGGCAAAATTACACAACAAAAGCGTTTA
Source organism: Cyrtodaria siliqua (assembly GCA_037043455.1). Taxonomy (NCBI): domain Eukaryota; kingdom Metazoa; phylum Mollusca; class Bivalvia; order Adapedonta; family Hiatellidae; genus Cyrtodaria; species Cyrtodaria siliqua. The sequence goes on from JAWPHD010011418.1 coordinate 2,446, forward strand.
TCAAAACTCTATCCGGGTTATATAACAATATATATGTGCCGATTAAAAAAATAGGTTTATTCATGCTTTCTGAAAAATAACGTGATTGAATATTCGTAAAATGACTTATGCGTTGGTTTCTCTTAATCCGACACTACTGTTGTGCGGTTTCAACTGGCTGGTTAAAGTCGTTTATTCGGGCATGTTCACATCCTATATAACCATTGTGTCAAATATGACCCCCACCCCACTTCAAGGAGGAATTCAGATTACAGGGTAAAGCTATTAAACAATATTGAAAATATTAAAAAAACTGTAGCTACAACGTTCATTTCGATGAATTTGGCATCTTGACATTGACCTTATAATATACACATTCTAGGCATTCATTGTGCTTAATATGAACGCCCTCCTTCAACTGATATAGGAGAAGAATAAATAAACAAAAAAGTTGCATGCTGACCCCATATGACTATAGGAAGGTCTTTACATCCATCGAAAAACTCATTGCATATTTTATGTGTTTATCACTACTTATAGCATGGAAAGCATTTCAATAAACGATATTGCAAATTGTTGTGTAGAAGTTCGTTTTGGTGTGTTTGCCCATGATTTGTGGCATCAGGCCTCCAACCGTCGATCCGAAACCTTCGTGTTTATTTATTTAAACGTCCTAGTCAACCACGATGCAAGATATGAACACCCTCATTAAGTTATATATGAGTTTACTTTAAGCTAATACAATACAAATACATAATGCCCCCATATAAGCATATGACCCAGGGATAACGGTGTGCACATCAAACATCATTGCATAATGTATGTGTATTTCTTGTAAACCGGACAAAGATATTCGTCATTTACCGTGGCTAGATATTTCCATCTCACCCTAGTGATAAAATTCACGCGCGCACCAACATCCGGTATGCAGGAAAACATGCAAAACGTTAGTAGCTGGTGGCGTCAACGCACAACATGTCTCTGATATGCAAGAAAAAGAATCTGTCAGGGGTATTCGGTTCATATAGGAAATTCTAACCCTCGGTATAACTGTTTTAATCAGAACCTCGGCATAGTGTCGGTTTCGATAAAAACACATATAACTCGGGTTGGAATTCCCTATCTTCACCAATACTCATGATAGATTTTTTATAATCATTACGTATAGCGTGAAAGACAATTTATTAAATACTGTTGAAAACTTTGTACCGGTCGAAATCACATGGTGGTCGAAAACTGATAGGAAGACGATATATGTAACGATTTAACCTAAAACCATATGCTCGACTGCGTGCGCAGGCGTCATGGATAATAATATATATATAAGACAGTCGCCGTTTTCACCTGCTTCGGCATACTCAGCTGCATTGAGACCCTTATTATCGATCTTGTAAACCATGTCTTTATAATTCTTACATAGATATTTCACGACGGAAAGTTTGCCCCCTAAAGCTGCCATGTGTAACAGAGTTCCGCCCTTACTAGCTACATACTTGGGGTCTATACCCTGCTTTATTAGACAAACAAGACAGTCCAGGTGGCCAGCTTCTGCTGCAAAACGTGCCGCGTTGAGACCATTATTATTGATCAAGTGAACCATGTCTGTGTAGGTCTTACACAAATATTTCACGACCGACAGTTTACCACATAAAGCTGCTCTGTCCAACAGAGTTCCTCCTTTGCTAGTTCGAGACATGGGATCTATTCCGTGTTCTACTAGATAGATAAGAATGCCTAAGTGTCCGCCTTCCGCTGCATACTGTGCTGCATTGCGACCATTATTATCCAGCATGCTAATCATGTATTTATAAGTCTCACATAAATAGTTCACGATAGACAGTTTGCCAGCTAAAGCTGCCATCTGTAGCAGAGTTTCACCATTTCTAGTTAGAGACATGGGATCTATTCCCAATTCTATAAGATATATTAGACAGTCCAGGTGTCCCCGTTCTGCTGCATATTGTGCCGCGTTGAGACCATTATTATCTTGCATGTTAACCATGTCTTTGTAAGACTCACATATATATTTCACAACAGACAGATTCCCACATATAGCTGCACTGTGTAACAGAGTTTCTCTCTTATTAGTTAGAGACATGGGATATATTGCTTGTTCTATCATATACACAAGACAATCCAGGTATCCGTGTTCTGCTACAAACTGTGCTGCATTTTTGCCATTAGTATCGAACAATGAAATCATGTCTTTACAACTCTCACATAACTATTTCACGACAGAAAAGTGACCACCTGAAGCTGCCCTGTGTAGCAGGGTTTCCCTCTTACTAGTAAGAGACATGGGATCTATTCCTTGTTCTACCAGATATACAAGACAGTCTAACTTACCATTGAATGCTGAAAAATGCGCGGCATTGTGGCCAGTATTATCTGACATGTGAAGCATATCTTTATAAGTCTCACATAAATATTTAACTATAGACATGTTACCATGAAATGATGAAATGTGAAGAAGAGTTTCCCTCTCCCTATTTACAGACATCGAATCTATACCATGTTCTATCAGGTATATTAGACAGTCTAAGTGTCCGCCTTCTGCTGCATATTTTGCTGCATTATGGCCATCCCGATTGGTACTGTGAACCATATCTTTATGAGTTTCACATATATATTTTGCAACAGCCAGATTGCCGCCTAAAGCTGCCCTGTGCAATAGAGTTCCACCTTCACTAGTTCGGGACATGGGATCTATTCCCTGTTCTATTAGATATATTAGAGAGTCTAGGTTCCCATGTTCCGCTACGTATTGGGCAGCATTGCAGCCATTATTATCTAGCACATATATTATGTCTTTAAAAGTCTCGCATATATATTTCACGACAGACAGCTTGCCACATATAGCTACCCTGTGTAGTAAAGTTTCACCCTTACTAGTTAGAGGCAAGGGATCTATTCCCTGTTCTATCAGATATTTAAGACAGTCCATGTGTCCGCATTCCGCTACATACTGTGCTGCGTTATGGCCTTTCTTATTTAGAATGTGAACCATTTCCTTATAGTTCTCACATATATATTTTACGACAGACAGGTTGCCACCTACAGATGCTCTGTGAAGCAAAGTTTCACCCTTACTACTCAAGGACATGGCATCTATACCATGCTCTATCAAATATATGAGACAATCTAGGTGTCCACCTTCGACTGCATAATGTGCTGCATTTCGGCCATTATTATCCGAAACATGAACCATGTCTGTATATGCCTCACATATATACTTAACGACAGATAGGTTTCCACCTAAGACTGCCCTATGTAGCAGAGTTTCCCCTGTCTTAGTTAGAGACATGGGATCTATTCCCTGTTTTAGGAGACTTATAAGACAGTCCAGGTTGTCGTCTTCTGCTGCTACATGCGCCACATTACGACCAGTCTTATCTGCCATGCGATTCATATTTGTATGTATCAAATATATATTTCAAGACAAAAGCATTACCATGACATGATGAAACGTTTATCAGAGTTTCCACTCACTAGCTACAGCTATTTGATTTATACATTTGTTATATTATGTTTATAAGACACGTCCACGTCCTGCTATTAAACGTACTGTGTTTAAATCGCATTAGTTTATCAACCAAAGACTTGTTTCAGTCCTCGAACACATTAAGACATCTATTTTACCAGTAGCTGCTACTTTGAACAGTACATCTACGCATGATCCATCACTTTGAAGAAAATGTCTTCGTGTTTTCTAGTCGTGTTATGTTCTCTTCTGTAAAGAAAGATTGCAACATATATTTCGAGTGTAATATTGTATTCTATACAATGTATAATATTCTATATTCCAATATATACTTCTATAAGTTTGCTCATCACCTCGATTTCAATTCGACATTTTATATACGGTGGCTGGTTTTACCAACAGCATTAAACAACACATATTTTTTTACGATTAATTTATGTGAACTTAATTATTTTATTGTAAGAAATTGATTAGAAAACAATTTGCTTGTGTATTTTTCTTTGCATGTCACCTTTTGTAAGGTACAGTTTTGCGCAGTATTTGGGGTGAAAGGCAAAACATGATTGATGCTGAGCATACTTTGAGTAGTAAAGAATTCAACAGATCAAGCATTTCACGAAAACTAATGTCAAAAATGTTTTAAGATATACTATACTATTATATATCAGACATTTTGTTGAACACAACACACTGAAATCCAGCATTATTGGGTATGTATCAAGGGTGCATGGATTTCTATTTCTTCACCAACACACATTGGTTTCGTGAAAAAAAAATGTCGCATATGATATGAATATGAACACTATGACTGAATTAATGAATGGTGTTTAACGGCTTTAGGTTACAGTACCCTATTGCAAAAACCGGTCTGATTGGCAGTAATAGTATATGCAAACTCCCATGCCTAACGCATACGAAAGCCTCGTTTTGATTGGGTGAGACACTAGGTGGAAAATTCAATTATGTAACTTGAATTTGTTATCTATTTCTGATTATTATTTTACACAGCTTTGAAAACAAAAATATCTCTCAAGTGGTGTAAAACAAGTAAATGTAAAACTATATAAACACATAGCAATTAACTATAGACACATGCATTGCAATTAACTATAGACACTTGTGGATCATGTCTTTATTTCCTTTGGAAATAAACGCATATAAGAGAGGAGAGTAGTAGCAGACTTGGTTTTATTGAGGTAATGTAAAATGCAAAACCTCTTACGCCTCCTAGCACATACTTGAGCAATATTTTGCTTTTAAAGCTAGAACAGGATTGGACTCGATAATGTTAAAGGACCAGTAAATTATACATTTACTGAAAGTTATTTACATTTACTTGACATGTTTCTTATAAGACCCAAGCTTGACTACGGCTCAACAATGTAAATATGTTGGTTATATATACAGCTGTGCAAATACATTTGAACAATTCGCGTTTTGTTAATTATTATTGCATTTCAGATTAAAATTTAATTGGGTTTTAAGACGCACCAACACATGCAATATTATATATCGCCTAACAGGAATGAATGTGCCAGGCTCATCCTCCATTTACATCAAGATAAAATATGGAGAATGGGCCTAGAACTTCTTACCTGCACAATTGCAGAGTTGCTGCAATTTCTATAATAGACACCCCATTTACGAAGGAGCCACGTTTCCACGTTTGCATACGTCATGATAAAGACCTTGAATGAGAATGAGCATGATAAAAAAATGACAAAATGAATATAAATGGGGATGTGTGGGTGGCGTTGGGAGTGGCACTGCATGTGACAGTGTGTTTGTGAGATTGCAGTGGTTGTATTCTACCCTGGCAACCACACGGGGTGCATTTCAGACAGATGTAATATTAAATCCTCATAGATCTTAAATTACTGAAGTATAAAGAGTCGATACACATTGGATCCCACCATTGAACGGCCAGTGGCGAAAAGGCTACTGAGGGGTTAAACCAGATAAAACATTTCAACCAGGATAAATTAGTTTCCTTTTGGTGTTCTTGTGCCTTCTGTTTTATTTCATTTTGTTAATATGTTTGTAATAGTACGTTAATACAATGTTGATATCTGTATCTAACCTACTTAATGGGAATATTTTAACAACTGCAAGTTTTAAATTGATTCGAAATAGAAAGTATGATTTTTATGTTGGTACGTTTTAATTGATAATTGGATCTTAATACATGTTAAAAATATCGTTTTCACAGTTTGATTATATATTCGATTATTTATTATTTGTTATATAGCTTAGGCCGATCTAAACTCTTACTATTTATAAAATCCTGAAAAGAACACACAAGAAAACTTGTTTTTGTTTATGTCGATTCAACATTCAAAATACAAATATTGAATAATTGTATTCTGTGAGCTTAATCGAAAAATACTTCAGTAGTTGTAAATACTCTTTACAATTTCAAGAACATCTCCTTGCAGATGTAAGGTGCAGATTTTTAAAATATTAATTGCAAGTTACCATGACATACTGTGGATATATATTCAAACAACATAACTTCCTCCACTAAAATGTGCTTTTTGCAGCTGAGTAAATATTGTTCGGGTGCCTACAATTTCGTCGCGATAGTTGCATTATGAATGTATGAATTCATATTGAAGCAGAGACCGCTCTCCAGTTATTTCCACAACGATTATTGCTTAATCACAATTAATTCCTTTCACAAAGAAGCGGAGTTATGCAAATGTAATTTGTTTTGATTTTCTCTCATGAAACGCAAACAATGACATGCTTTATGTTTTGTTATTAAGTTGTAAAGACACTTATTTAGTAATGTGGGACTATAATCGAACATATTATTCTGGTTTGTTTAACGTCTTCGAAGAATTAAGTCTTCAATACATGCGACTGCATGGCTTACGTCCTCATGCAAAAGACGAGGTTAACACATTGTTTGCATAAACATAATGGCGAAAGCCAGTTTGCCGTTGAGACTCGGACACAACACTTTAGTATTTACAGTCATGAATACAAAAAAGAGGGCCAAAATGACCCTGAATCGATCACCTGAGGATCTTCGGAATGATGAAAAAAGCGTCCGCTCGCAATGCTTACTGAAAATGTAAGTCTATGTAAAAACATGCAAAATCTCTATATACAAACTTTGGAACCGGGGGCGGCCATCGTTGACACAAGAACTTCAAATGAACAAACTTGATAGTCCAGGGGTTAGCGATAATAATAAAGAACAAGAGGCCCATGAGGGCCTGTGGATGTTCTTCAAGCTAAAAGGACTCTTATATGAAAGGGTTTCATCATCAAATTCCATTCAATACCTTTTTTACATGTGCAAAACACAGCAACACCCACAACCGAAATTTACCCTGACAATTTAAAACATAAAAAGTTATAAAAAAAGGGAAACAAGTGGGATTAGCAATCGAGTTGAGTCAAACTTGCATTTTTTAGATAAAAATTGCATTTGTTTAATCATTAATATTAATTATAAGAATAGTATAAGACAAATGTTTTTTTTGCATATTACCAACAGTTGATTATATTTCATCTAATATATTCAAACCCATGGCAGAATAACGAAGAAAAGTTGAACAATCAACATTTCATTTAAATATATGCAAGTAGGTTTAAAGTCAAAACGATACTGGATTAATAAATTGAAAGGCTCAAACCGGGGCTAGAGGGTATAATCGGTAGCAAGCATTTTTCACTACCGTTCACGAACAATCTCAGCCAAACCGCGACTGCAACGTTTGTTTTATTTATCGTGTTCTGCGATTTCCATTTTTTTCATTTCATGCTTTCTCTTTTTAACGAGTACACCAGTGAATACAAACTTGTAGTATGTTGGTATTTACACTACAATAGCAAACATGTTGAATACTAAAATATAAAAAAAAAAAAAAAATAATAATATGATGGGTATGACAGATATATGAATATTTAGTAGCGTCACAATAGTCTTTGACACTAGTGTGTATTTAGACCAGCCTACACAAGCCGCATGAATCCATGTATGGAAAGCCGTATTGACTTTTATTAATAACATCATTTGGTGATATCACCTAATGCATTAGGCGATATCAACAAATGGTGTTTACAAATGCAATACGACACCCCATACTGATGTTTGTTTCATAGTTTTAAATTGTTCTCCAACTAAACAGTAGGCAGCTAAGTATACGCACGTAGACTCATAAAGTTGGTATGAATCGCACTAGGTAACATTTCCGTATATGTTAAATAAAAGGGTTTATGATTAATCCCGTAATTTGATTCAGCTGTCGATATTATTGCTTTTTTCTTGTCCCTGAAGCTTTCAGTACAATGTCTAATCGCTTATGTACATGGTGAAAACCACAGAGAATAATGTTTACATCTGTTAAAAGTCGTCATTGAGTAGCCGTTACATTAAACATGTTGTCGTCGAGACGCCGTGAAACTTTCATGGAGAAATCGCGATATGCATTTATTTCAAAACAGTTATTTTTTAGCCTATGACAAACAATGTGAACTAATTATTATTTTCTACTGGTTTGAATACATGTTTTGATAAAAGCATTATGTATCAAAGTGCTATACGTTTTGTATTTTTAAGAATTATTTCATTTTATAAATTGATGTATAAGATGAGGTTTATATAGAAACTATGGAAAACACTTTTATTAAACATAATTAGTTAACTCATATTAGCGTATATAAGGATGTATTTCGCGTGAAAACTCTCTAAAAAGTAAAATGCCTACCATTTTCATTCCAAATCCACTTTTGGTAACAAACATCATTGAGAATCTTTGACTATTTGTGGCGAAACCGATACCACTGTCGATGAGCAACCGTGACTGGTTTTCGTCAAGAATCCATTTACGCTGATACCGGGTTTACACCCAGTGTTTATACATAAACACGACTGTGAAGGTCGTGTGACAAGCATTTATGAGCATCGATTTGGGCGTTACTTAGCATCGACTTCTGAAAAGCACCGTTCTCGATAACTAGGTACAAACTATCGGAAAGGTTTATTTTCAAATCGCAATTTTAAATTTGTTTCAATTTGTTTATTTTGACAAAATATGCTCAACTGGCTTATCTGCACATATACAAATAGAAGCAAAATACAATTCTCGTTATATCTAGAGGTCATTCTATTACTATTCTACTGTAATAAATTGACCCGATTCAGGGGTCAACATTTTACAGAAAGGGGTCATTTTACTACATAACAAAATGACCGGGAGGTCATTATTTTATGGGGTTCGATTTGTTTCCTTACACCAGATACATACATTTAACATACTACTGTTTACCTAACTCCTTACATATAGCTTATAACTTCTTATTCTACCTTCTAACTGCGACGTTGCCACGTAAAATATATTTCGTCCTATTACGTACGAACATGTCATAGCAATCGCGTCGCTTGTCTGTCGCTTTCTTTGTCTGTCTGTCAAGTATTGTATCTGTTCGACATAGTTTTTTTAAATATGCTTTCTGTCCGTCCCCACACTCGCCCGTCCATCCGCCCGTCCGTCTGTCTCCGTCCGTCAGTCTATCTGCCTCTCTGTTTGCATCAATCTATATGTACAAATACACTATATATTAACATGTTTAGTATGAGGTTTATCGTGTCTATCTATATGTCTGTCTGTCTGCATGTACACTGATTAAGCTTGAGTCATATTATAAATGTTAGATATCTTTGATCTTGACCTGACAAATTGAAACTAGATTACCGCCATGCCTTGTATGCCATACGTGGATTTGTTACTGATAACGAGATACACACTGGTTGTTTTGATCATAATTGTGTATTTTGTATTTACTATACTGAAGTGTTCGTATGTGCGAATCTGGTATTAACTGCGCACATGTTCTTACGTGCATGCCGCTATTATTACACTATACTTGATTATACACTATAATACATTGTACTTACAAATGTGACTGAATTCGTGAACCGGACATGAGTCAGATGGCATGTCAGACTTGTTTATATTCAAAGTTCATTCAATTTATAGTAATCATATCTTTAACGCTGAATGTACATCTTAAAGGGACACACGGCACTCTTGATTTTTGTAAAATTCGCGTCGTCCCGTTTGTATAAAGAACAGAAGAACAAAACCTTTTCTTTATTTATTATTTAAAAAAATGTTTCTCGCCATATAAATACATATTACATTTGTTAATATGTGACAGGTCAATGCAATTTTTACATTAAACATGAAAAAGTAATACACAAATCATACATACTATACACTCCTACAACTCATCCATTCGCTCTGACGCCCAAGATGTCTCACACATTCACTCTTGCGTACGTATTTACCCTGTTATAATGATTTAACTATTCCTATTACATAGTTTCATACTACTATTTTAAAATAGTTTACATGTTATGTCCAATGAGGATGAATATTACATTTATACTCATTATACATTGCAGTATTGCGAATAATAAATGCTTCCCTAACAAACCTAGATACCCTAAAAAGCTCCTGCTGGCTTGAAGATTGTATCAGTTGAATACATTTAAAAACACTTAGATGTCTGTAATAATATTGTTTAACATATAGCTTACGTAATTGTTCGTACAAAGGACAAATTAAAATAAAACGATATTCGTCTTCTAAGTCAGTACTATTACACAATGTACAATATCTTTCAGTTATATCAGTTCTATTTTTGTGAATATCTGCCAGTTTCAATTGTAAGTATGTGGGAGGATAACCTTAACCTCGACATGGCAGTTCTTAATTTCAATGGCAATATATCTATACACTTCATATGAGAATGAGGTTTTAAAATGTCTATACAAACATAATACGTGAATATTTTCAACATCAGATTTCCGTTTTTGAGCAAAACAATCTATTAGTTTTTGTTTAATCAATAAATGAAAAGTTTTTATATCAATACAAGTTGGGTCGTTCCAAACATAATAATAGCCACAGTCAATTAGAATGGTTTTAACATTGCTGGCCCAATTCTTCATTCCTCTTTCACAATCTCTCAGCATCTTTATAAAATGTTGATATTAAAATGTTCTCTGAATCGACCATCTTATGTTATTATTTTTACATACCTTAAATATACAATGGGTATCTACCTAGTTCTCTATAAATACCGGCATTACTAGTAGACGTTTTAACTCTTAACAAGTATTTACAGAATTTCAAATGTATTCTTTCGATCTCCTTTGACTTTGTAAAACCCCAAATTCTGACCCATAGCTTAATATAGAACCAACGAACGTATCTATATATATAGTATAAAGCACATTGGTTTTGCATATTACTAACTGTTGATTACATTTCACCGATATCAAATATGTGGTAGAATAACGAAAAAAGGTTGAAAACTCAAAAGTGTATTTAAATATATGCAAGCAGGTTAACGTCAGAATGATACTGGATTAATACACTGAGACGTTAATTGTAATGATTGATGTAAACTTCAAGAATGCCACGTGTCCCTTTAATGTGGTATAGTATCTTGTTAATTGTAAATAGTATTACTTTAATGAAACTTAACTATATCGTACAATATATGTGATGTGTGTTATATGTAAAGGAGATAAACAACAAACAATTTGTTTCCTTGGATGTATTCATTTATCTTTCTTGTTCATTATCTTTTAGTTTTTGCATGTTCTTTTACCCTATGTAAGCATATCACTCCAAGAAACTTCGTTGTGCAAACATCTTAATACTATGTTGATAGTGCCTGCCACATATCATTCTTTCTATTATTATATTATGTTTGCTTCAAAGACACGTTTTGCTAATATCATTAATCTCGTCGGTAAATAAACGAATTTACTTGATTTGAATACTTGAGCAATTTATATTCACAGTGGGAGGTAATTTTCAATTAAACAACAAAACAGGCTATAGCCAATATAAAATAAGGGCCAATATATATTTATATGTTAAAGTTTTTCTCTAATCATTCTCTCATGCCCTCTAACCTCCTTCATCTCTACATTTGTTAAAGGGACTCTACTCTACTCTACTTTTAGTTTAACCATACTCATCATAAGACGGGTGTTTGACAATCTTAGTTAAGCTTATTAGACAGAACGGTAAGAAACTGGCTGGGGTCTGATTGGGGGGACTGGCTTGGGGGTGAGGGAAATTTGGTGTGTGGTGGGGTGGTGTGTGTGTGTGTGTGTGGGGGGGGGGGGGGGGGTAAACAACAATTTAATTAACAAAAATGTAATTAATATTTAAAGCTGTTATAATATTTTTAGCAACAAATGTTTTAAGGGTGAAAAATATGCGTTAAGTACACGATCAGTTATTGACGAGAGTCTTGAAATGTGGTATACACCAACGTATGAAATAAATTAAAATAAATCGAATGCTTAAAGTTCTCCGGCCATATTTTTGTTTCATAAACATGTTTATGTGTATTTAAATCGAAATCAATACACAATCATACATATTTACAATTCACACATTGCAAATCATCTGTGAATAGCGAGAATGCGATTTCATTTGATGACGTAGAAAACTTTGAACAGGTAAATTAATCCACAGCTTGTATTTATCAATTATCTGGCAATAGTTCAAGATACAATTCAGAATTACCTCATTTCCCCGTGCAGTCACGCAGTGGTAAAAGTAGTATCTAAGTCATGCAAATAATACTTATTTTTACATAAAACTTAGTAGCGGTTTTCAATATATTTTTCTCTCCGGGACTATCAAAAATATTCATATGATGTTTAAGAGTTAAATTTTTTAATTGATAATACTAAAAAAAGGATGGCCATTCATCTTTAAACCAAAATATTAGATGACATAAAATTCCATTTAATTAATAGTAGAAACATACCTTGTTCTGTCTTTTACAACAGTTTCACCGCTGTTAAAGCTGAGGTACAATACTTCGTTTTCAACTTCCTTGATGCTTTAACATAATGTTCAACAATTACACTAATCGATTTAATTATACTGTCGTATTAGTGTCCTGCTTAGTTTTACTTACTCAATCAATTAAATCTGCTAAATAACATGTTGCATTAACCCTTTCATTATCATTAATAATCTTTTTAGTATACCATATTCAAAAGTATAATCCAGTCTAATTTACAAATATAGAAATGAAATGATTAAATAGCTAAAATCAACACCTATCATGTGATACTGATGTTATCAGATTATCAAACAAAATAAATATCATTGGTAGTGTAAGATTTTTACAGAGGCGTATCTATTTGAGGCTGGTCCGCTTTGTTTACTTTAAAGTAAACAAAGACAACAACAACAACACTGACTTTAATGTACACAAATGATAAATACAATATAATTATATCCGTGGTTTATCCGTTGCTTAAACCAGACACACTCTAAAGTCATCTTAATTAAACGTGTTGAGGCCCATAGCAGATATATCAACGGGGTTGTCGCAGCATAACCGTACGTTTCGTGCACGCTTCAACAGATGATAGTACCAGAGTAATCAAGCGGTCGTCGGTTCTGACAGTACTTGACAACGTCAAACACCCATTTACATCTCGCCACTATGCTTTCCTCGTTGATGGCCGGACAGACTGTTGACCTTATGATGATGTCTACCTTAATCATCAAAGGACGGTTAATGTTTGTTTGTCTTCAATCTTGTCTTGTCGTACTCTTATTGGTTTGTTCTCCCGTAGCTTCGGCTTCTGCCAAGTCATTGGAAACTTTCATTGTGGCTTTCATGGCTATTTTATATTCATATACATGATCATATATATGCTAAACTTGTATTGCCTATTAATGCTGCCTTGTTTGTTAGAGAATATAGCATGGTGTGGATTTATTTATATACACTGTCCCCTTTTATTCGGATGACACTAGGGGGGTAAGAAGGAGGTTTGGTGCACCCGCATACCCTTTTCGAGGTGTTGCACCTTGTATTATCTCTCATGCCGTAGCCCTATTGTCGACCCGTTTGTGTTTGTGATATCACATGCTATGTCTGTCTTTTGTGAAAGCTGCATGCCCTGTTTGAGGTGTTGCACCTTATATTATCTCCCATGAAGAATAAAACCGAGTCTGCTACTTTTCTATCTTGTTTGTGTTTGTTGCTTCCAAGGGATATCCTTTACAGAATTTATTTTATACGTACCTTTGCGGCATGAGGAAGTCATAAGACCATGACTTAAATATCAAATTACGTCCTTTTTACAGTTTTAAACTCATTTGATCCGTAGGCTTAAACGACTGCTTGTGTAAATAACAATTAAATGTTTGGTAAGATATAGGCAGATACTTATGAATTAACTGATTGTGAGATTTTGATAAGGTATGAAATCTTTATCTGTACAGCAACTTATAGTTGACGAGATACAATCGTACATAGATGAAGCGCCGGTCGACGACGAATGGATGAGATCATAGCTTTAAATAGTCGAACTAAAATCCATATTTTGAAGGAGTTCATAACATCTGTAGGTGTATATCTTAAAAGGATAAATGCGTGATAAATCAAGGTCATCAGAAGGTTCGCAAATCGAGATTACAGCTTTTATCTCAATCCTGATAAATGGCAAGGCAAGTTTTTTTGGTGTTAAACGTATTTTTCATCATATTTTAGGCTATGTTTGATGATCGATTTGTAGTGTGGATCCAGAAAATCCATTCTTTCTAAAGTAGGACCAGCACTGTATAAATCGTCACTTTCTCACTTACAAGTCGAGCACTCAGTGGGATTCGAAACAGCAGCGGCGAGAACTGAGAAACTCAACGTCTTTCCCTCTCAACCACGGAGACATTTAGGAGAAGATGTAACAAGGACAACATAAACAAATCAAGTTGGAAAGTATATATTACAAATGTACTTGAGCATGGCTTGTTTATAGAACGTAAAGCAACTGTTCGAAACCTAACAAAAGATCCAGCTGAAAAGTAATATATTTTAAATTAGCACAAAACTCTAACTGTTTTGGATGCTAGTTTAATGATTTCAGATGATATAAAGTAACACGCAATAGGTCTAATGTAATCTATTTAAGAAACAGTAAGATGTATAAACATAAATAAACCGTAGTTTGTATAATTGACCTGCATTTAGTTACTCCTTCTATAGTATGTTTACTATGCATACACTAACAAGATTCACTGAAACATGCGACGAGTTTAATCTAATGTTGTTAAAACGTCTTACCCGACCCATTTGTCTTTAATAGTTGTATAGGTATGTTTATATTTCTCTGTATTCAACTATTGACAATAAAATGTGTTTAAAGACAAACACCCCTAAAATGCAGAATATGAGAAATAAGATTTTACACCCATGCACAATGTTTAAACTGGACATACACTATATATTTGTGTTTGTTTGCTGTATTTTGTGTCTTCAAATGTTATTTTAGTCCTGTTCCTTAATTTATATATCTGATCTACCAAAGCATATTAAATATTAATAGTAACCGATAGTGTCTTATCAACTTGATTTTCAAATGCACTTCACATGCACAAGTAGTGTATAAAAGAAATATATAAAGCTCGGACAGGGAAAGTAGCATTCAAGGATGACAGTCAACCACAAAACACAGAAACAAACACGCATACAGACAAACAAGAAGGCAAAAGTAAAAATAAATGCAAACAACATCACAAACACAAAAGGGTTGACAATAGGGCTACCGCCGGTTCTAGGGTGCACCAAACCTCACACTTACCCTACTGTCATCCCATTAAAACAGGACAGTATAAATAAAGAAATCCCCGCCATGATCTAATCTGTAACCAACAAGGCAGCATCAATAGGCAATATAAGTAAAACACAAATATGCTCGTGTAAATATAATACAAAAAAACAATAGCCTAGAAAGCCACAATGAAGGTACTCAATGACTTTGCAGAAAAGATACAGCATTCATTTTACCATCAATGTAATGGTATTGAAACTCTCCTTCATTTGATACCAAACATCAACACTCACAATGAGCACATAATTGTTAAAACGCGTTAGTGACAGAACTTATTGAATGACCCTCGTAATATAGAACACATTTTGTCGGAAACAGTGAATTTACAAAGTATTTGTAAGCATTTTCGACCGGACCCTACTGGTTTATTCACTTGTTTCTCTGGGATTACTTGCTTTCTAGGATTTTCTTATATTCATATATACATGATCATCTTTATGTTAAATTTATATTGCCTTTTGATTCTGCCTAGTTTGTTGGAGGATATAGTCTGGCGGGGATCTCTATATTTATACTCTCCAGTTATAACCTGGTTTAAACCTCCAACGGCTTTTTGCCACTGTCGTTTCAAGGCGGTCGCCTTATTGTCAACCATTTTATGTTTGTGATGACACATACCTTGCTTCATATGTACATACTTGTTTTGGTTGAAAAATGTTTTGACATGTGCCACATATGTGTTACTTTCTTATTATTTGCATGGTTCTTTCATATGTTCATCATGTGTCTCATATGTACCAAATATATGTTTTATGTTCAAATAATACACCTGTGCACATATGAAATGTATACATATGTATTTCATATGAAACTATTATGCATAAAAAACATAAAGTATTTATAAAAATTTTTTGTAGAATACAGTAGAAAATGGTTTAACAACCCGTTTAAGTTTTAATACTATTTGATAAAAAACATTTCATATGTATACGAGCCCAATATAGGTGGCTTTGGAGTAGAATACCGCTTAAGCCTGTGCAAGGGGGCGTGAGAAGTGTTGCTTCTTTCATTACTTCTCATGAACAGACTCAATAAAACCGAGTCTGCTGCTTTTTTCTCTTACTGTGTTTGTTGCTCTCAAAGGATCACCTTTATCAGTATTTACACATGTGTTGCTTTCAAATGAAATACATATGTGGAATACATATGTATCACATATGTAAAAAATACGAAGTTCACGTGTAGATATTTTTCCTGTGTATCCGTGTAATTGTTCTTGGTGTCCATGCTTTGTTTTGGTTGACTGTACATGTACTCCTTCAATGAAGCGTTTTCTGTTTGTCTTTTATATCTACTTTTATAAATGCACACAAATCACAATTATCACGTCATAACTCTAAATGGATTGATGCACACTACCCGAAAACCAATATGCACGGTTGTTTATCCAGGGTTAACTTGAACTGTCGATTTGTACACTTAATATAATCAAATACACCCGGATATGGTGTTTATGGTTAGTAATGCTTGTGAATAAAGCATTTTATGTTTGACTTTTATATCTATTTATATAAATACATACAAATCACAATTATTTCGTCATAACTCTACATGGATTGATGCACACGACCCGAAACCCCATATTCACGATTGTTTATCCAGGGTTAACTTGAACTGTCGGTTTGTACACTTAATATCAGTAATTACACCTGGATATGGTGTTTTATGGTTAGAAATGCTTGTGAATAAAGCGTTTTCTGTTTGACTTTTATATCTACATTTATAAATACATTACAAATCACAATTATCTCGTCATAACTCTAAATGGATTGATGCACACGATCTGAAACCCATATTCACGATTGTTTGTCCAGGGTTAACTTGAACTGTCGGTTTGCCCTTTATGCATGTCGTTTGGTCTTTCCAATCCTTTTGTATTGGTAATATCAGATAGTAAAAAATAGTAAAAGCCAATCTCAACAAAACAGCTTTTCTTTCTTTTTGGAAAGGTTAAGTTGTGTAGTGTCCCCTATGTATTAAGACAATAATTTCAAGCGCGTTGCACTTTATGGATCAGCGAAATGCAAATTACTTCATTGTCAACTGTGTTCACCTTTCGATGTTGATCTATGATAATACAGTTACCATTTCTCCTATGTTGCCGTTCATTTCGTTCTGCCAGCCTTCGTGAGAAATTATATTCTTTCGTTAAGATATTATAAAACCCTTGACAATATTCACTGTTCACATTCGCTTGTGATTCACCTACTTATAGTAAGAAGCACAATCATTTAAGTACCCCAACGTCGTTTCAGTCGACAGGATGAAGATTAGAGAAGACCCACTTTAAACAGGTAATCAACTTCTGTTTAAGCGGTCGTTTCACTGTCAGCCGCATACTTCGAGATATCAATATGGAAGTTGGACGTCTGCATACCAATGTAGCTGTACTGTATATACGTGTCAACCCCATATTACAAAAAAACAAATATCTTTCATTTTAATGAGAAATATGTGTCGCTTGGGTTCAATATTGTCTGCAAATAGGACAGCATCACTAAACAATGTGTACTACAATGTATAGCTACTGTTGCAGACATACATTAGGACAAGAAAAAAATAGTCGTGTCGACCGACCCTATATTTTGTCCCGACCCGGATCGTTTTTTTCCCTGTTTCAAAAAAAATAAATTCATCCTTCATATAAAGGCTACACTATTACTGTCACCGGTTCTGTATGTATTTTTCCTAGCAACACAATAAAAAAAGTAAAATATATTCTTCGGCTCACACGACTAATGTTTATAAAATTAAAGTGATTTTATTTCATTGTATGTTTTACAATATTGATGCTTTTCTGTTTTCTTGTCTTGTACGTTCCTCTATTAAAAATAGCATTCTATTCAACTCCGTGGTGGTCCTGAGTGAAATCTTGATTTATTGAAATTTATATTTGGTGTTGTCATGTTATTATGTTTTATATATTATTACGAGAAATCATGAATTGATTAGAAAGTTATATCATGTATCATTGTTTTATTTGTTTTTAATTGAAATGATTTTTATGACGAATAAAATGAATATGCTTCAATCCACTTATTTAACATATTTAATACTTCCAGTTTTAGAATAGCAGTTGCGTGTATTTTTTATGTACGTTGCATGTTTATATTCCAAACAAATTCATGTTTGTTCTGCTCTGTGACGTTTCTTTTCCATCTTCATGTGATGAGTTCAAAGTCCATTTTGGAGCAATTTTAAATTATATATATATTAATATAATACATGTATACATCCTTGAGGCTCTCAAAATCAGAGTTTAGAGATGTTTTCTGGTTGTAATTTTTTACCTGCGTGTAGTAGTCTACCTACATATCCTATTTTATTTAAGCAGGAAACCTGAAACACGACTATTTTATTCTGGCCTTAGAGTTATAAACGATAGAGAAAATAGCCCAAGGACAAGTTTAAAAACATTTCTGTCAGTCATGACATCGCAGATTTATCAAATTCATATTGCTATTCGTGTAATTGCTTTCGCGGTTTGAGTAACTCCGCAGGCATAGACTTAAATATTTGAAACAAAGGTTTACATTTCGGGCACATGTCGTACGTGTATGCGGCGTGAATTGAATCTAGACAAGGTTTTAGAAGTAATGGCGTTAGCAACTGCGCCGCAGAATTAAGATCTGTACATACTCGACATGTCTGATACCATTTTGAAAGTTCATTAAAGAATAAGTTCTGAGCTGTCAACCATTCTACCCAGGAAGATGTTATTGAGGCCTTTAATGACACCTCTCGTTATCTGGATGATATATTAAACATTGACAACCCTTTCTGTTCTACTATGGTTAATAATATATACCCTAAAGAACGTCACTTAACAAAGCTAATATTTCTGATACTAACTCTTCTTTTCTTGAGTTACATCTCTCCATTGAAAATGGTGAAATAATTAGCAAAATATATAAAATGTTATCATCATATCCCTGATCTTCTTTCCAAATATAAAAGTAATTTAAGAACTCTTCTGCGACAAGGACTATCACAACCTGACTTCTATGGTGACGTTATTTACAAACTTCGTAAGATCCTCGGCCATGATCACTTTCGTACTATCTTTGTTAAACTTGTTAAAAGGTTTATCAAAAGAGGTTATTACCCTATCATTTTGCAACGCACTGCATGCTTGGTGGTGGACCCATTTACAGTTCGCCACAAAGCTTTCCTGTTTAATTGTGCGATGACCAAACAGGCTGTGGACCCTGTGATGACGTCTACCTAAAGCCCAAACGGACGGTGACGTTTGATGTTTGTCTGCAGTTTTGTCTTGTCGTGCCCTCAATGGTTGAATTGTGTGACTTCGTTAAGGTTCAATCAACTAATATTTGGACAAAATAGGGTTACGCCAATTACAAGAGATCTTACTGAACAAACATTGAACACAAATTTATTTGTCTCTTAAGTCGAACTAGGATAATTCTGCCATATTTTTAATCGGAAGTCTCACGTTCTTATAATCATTAATACATTACGTTTAAGCTGAAACGTACAATATATTCTCCGACCATCATTGTCTGTAGGTTTCGCCCTTTAATTCGAAAGAGGAACTCTATAAAGCAATGAACAATGTTAGCAACAAGTATACATTTCCCAGTCTCCGTAGCCGAGTGGTTAACGACGTTGAGTTGTAAACCTTCGCCTCTCACCGGTGCGGGTTCGAATTCCACGGGGAGCTCGACTTGTAAGTGAGGAAGTGTCGATTCTTACTGATGGCGGGAGGTGTACAGTACTTGTTCTACCCAGGGAAAGTGGCTGGCCTGCCTCCACCACAAAACATCTACCGTCATATATAACCTTACATGTGTTGAAAATGACGTAAAACACCACACAACCCAAACCAAAAGCCTTTCTCAGTTGCGTAGTCTAGTGGTAGAGCGCCGAACTCATAATCGAGAGGTCATGGGTTCGATCTCCCGTCGCGGCCACGTTATTTATCCTTAAGCAAGATAATTAATCCACATTGCTTAGTACTGGTTCTACCCAGGAAGCCATCGAGAGTGATTAATCTAAGTCGCAAGAACTTGTTTCGCAATCGATGTAAAATAAATATGTTTAAAACATTACACACATTTTGTAATCCGACTAGGTATTTAACCTCTTGAAATGCATATTATTTTTTAAAATATCACCGCTGGTAAATAGTTAGATATTGATATGGTATCACATTTTAAGTTTCTTGTAAAATATTTAGGCTCGGTATCAGAGACCGCATCGTGGCCTAGGGGTAGAGTGTCCGCCTCGCTTGCGAGAGGTCATGGGTTCAATCCCCTGTCGGGTCATACCAAATAATTCATATAAATGGCATTATTAGCTCCGGTAAATGACGTCCGCATATCAAGGGTATTTCTAAGATTGGCCGGCCCGGTGTCAGTATAATGTGACTGGATGGGGTATCATTTCGTGAGTTTACGGCGTAGTATTCCAGTTTATTATATTATGTATCTCACATAAAACGCCCATGCTCAATCCCCATAGACAACAATGTGTAATTACTTACTATCTGACGCGAGGGTGATAGTACAGGATGATAATAAATCGTAGGGTGATAGTAAGACAATTATCACATGCGCAACTTTTTGATAAAAAGTTGTTTTTGAAAACAAATCAACAAAAACATGGCAAAGTGAAATATGTACTGAAAATGAACCTTATTTTAGACCGAGCGGATTTCGGTGTAATAAAATAAATTCACATTCATGAGACGGTGATAGTAAGAATGTGATATGTATATAGTGATATGAATGAAATATTTTTAAAAGGGACATGAATCCCAAACAAAACATTTAAAGGCTGTACGCAACTTCAAAGAATGTATATTAACTTCTTATAAATAATCAAAATGAAATTTCATAACTTTCATGAAGCTTTTGTGAAAACGCTAATCCAAAGTACGTGCCCGTGTTAAATAAAGCAAGTCTGTTTTTTAGATAACCTGAGCCGAAGGTTCAATGTGATCGATTGGGATCACTCTTCTTCCGTCGTCCGTCCGTCTTCGTCGTCGACAACTTCTCCTCAGAAACCGCTTGGCCAATTTTGACCACACTTCACATGAATAATCCTTAGATGAATGACTTTTAGATTTGTTAAAATTAGATCAGCGTGTCATCCAAGATGGCCGCCATTACCATATATGGTTGAAACCTTAAAAACTATTCTTCTCAAGAACCGCTGGACAGATTTCAACAGTTTTTCTTTTAAAATAATCTAGACTATCTAGTTTGTTCAAATGAAGTCCCCGGGGTCAAAAATTGCCATGCCCTCGGGATCCAAAGTTTGTATATTGAGATTTTGCATGTTTTTCATAGACTTAGGAAAAAAATCTTCTTCTCTGAAACCAAGGCACAGTGCTTTCATGTATTACATGTAGCATGAGCTTATTGTCCTCTACTAAGTTTGTTCAAATGGTGACCTTGGGGTCTAATTTGGCCCCGGGGGTCACAGTTTTACATAGACTTATATAGGAAAAATATTGAAATCTTCTTCTCTGAAACTGCAAGAGCCAGTTGTTTAATATTTTGCATTTTCTATAAGCTTATGGTCCTCTATCAAGTTTTTTCAAATAGTGACCCTGACGTCAAATTTGGCCCCGCCCCGGGGGTTACGGTTTTACATAGACTTGTATAGGAAAAACAAAATCTTCTTCTCTGAAACTACAAGAGCCAGAGGTTTAATTTTTTGCATTTACTATAAGATTATGGTTCTTTACCAAGTTTGTTCAAATGATGACCGTGGGGTCACATTTGCTATTATAGGAAAAAAACTGAAAAAAATATTCTTCTCTGGAACTAAAAGATCCAGAGTTTTAATATTTTGCATTTGCTATAAGATTATAGTCCTTTATCAAGTTTTTTCAAATGATGATCCCGCCCCGGAGGTCACAGTTTTACATAGACTTGTATGGGGGAAAAACAAAATCTTCTTCTCTGAAAATACAAGAGCCAGAGGTTTAATATTTTGCATTTACTATAAGATTATGGTTCTTTACCAAGTTTGTTCAAATGATGACCGTGGGGTCACATTTGCTATTATAGGAAAAAAACTGAAAAAAATCTTCTTCTATAAGACCTATATAGGAAAACTACAAGAGCCAGAGGTTTAATATTTTGCATTTACTATACTTTTATGTTCATTTAACAAGTTTGTTCAAATGGTTCAAATGGTGACCCTGGGGTCATATGTTTTACATAGACTTGTATAAGGAAAAACTTAAAAAATCTTCTTCTCTGAAACCACAAGGCACACAGCTCTCATATATTATATGTAGCCCTGGGGTCACATTTGGCCCTGCCCCAGGTGTTACACTCTAGGATCTTCATTTTGTATCTGATATTTACCAATCTTTGTCAGTGTCTTTATATCAATGTTGTTCACACAACAGAGGCCACATTTCTTGAACAATCTTAACCAAACTTGCACAGATTGTATATGACCATAAGATTTCGAAGAAGTTCTATAATGTGCCATTACTCAGGTGATTGATTTAGGGCCAAAATGGCCCTCTTTTTTATATTTAAAATTAATACATTGTAAAGAGTTTAAATATCTATATGCTTAAAACTTTGTCAGAACACATGATTGTAATCAACTGTGAAAGATGTTATGTTTGCAAACATTGTTTTAAATGATTTTGTTTATACATTAAAGGATGTTTCCGTCGCAATTGACGATAACAGAGCGGGTTTTTGGTTGCGCATGAATTAAATAAAAAGAAAGATATACTTAAGAATAACTTAAAAGTGAAAGATAACAAATAAAATAATTATGGACAGGAAAGGCAAAAGAAAGACATTTCTTAGTCGCCAATTGAGTGAAAAGCACTTCATCATCAGTCCTGTCTGATTACGGTAGCGGCCCCTTTGCATTCACCCAACCAACCTAGACTCATTAGAAACCTAACAAACACTCAGCTAGGACTGGGTTTAGAATGAAGGTTTGGAACGCTCCTGTTTGTAAGATATCAAATCAGGTACCTGGTCCACAGAGGCTGGTAGACTATTTCCAACGACTAACATTTTTTTGGGAAACAACTAAATTTGAGATAGTCGCTAGAAGAAGATAAGAGAGTGATTCGATCTGGTTCGAGATAATGCACTTTTCAAGAACTCAGATGCTTTTATGTCCGGAAGATCGCCAATCTTCTTATAGAGCATGGTGAATTGGCTTGTTGTTGACTCAAGGGTTTCCTATTCCACACTGCTCGTGTTTCTATAGCGGTTTGGTGATGTACCGTGCCGCCCGATGCTGGACCACCTCTACTTTCTTGATGTGTTCTTGTGTATGAGGGCTCAAAATGTTAGAACAGTATTCTAGTGTGTCTTACTATGGAAAAGTATACCGCGGATTTGTTCTTTGGAAATCCTCAGGTTCCTTCTCACGAATCGTATTGTACTGTTCGCCTTCTAAACTGTTTTGTCGATGCGGAGGCTCCAATGTATGTATTTTCTGTCATGTCTGTCTTTAAATTTACACCAAGGTACTTTGAAGAATCCGCGGGTTCGAGGACTTGAACATCCACTGTGTAGTTTGAAACTACAGGTGAACTTGAAATAGTTACTCTGACGGGATACATTGTAAGCTTGCTTCCAATGGACCTGGCAAAAGGGTGAAATACAGAAGTTTTATATATTAAAGGTAACCACAAAACAACAATGTATCGAGTTGTTCAAGAAGTTTCATGAATATACATTGAACGGTCTTGGAGTTGTGTTGCATAATTAAGACACTGTGACTGACGGATGGAATGACGGGCGAACCTCATGTGTATACACTCCACTTCCCGCACATAAAAACATTTGGAATCATTATATACAAACCGTTGACCTGAATCCGGGGAGAGAAAAGGCATAAACTTGATCAGTTCAAAAATGGATTGTCAAGATTCTCATTTGCGTTTCTGGAGACGAAAACTGTTTGAGGTTAATTTTAGTAAAGTCCGATTGCTCTAAGGTTTTATTCCGTAAGATTGTTAAGCAGACAGTAGCATCCCTATAAAATTTGATCAAATCGAAATTGCTGTATTTTAATCTTGTCATTCAAGTGAATAATCAATGGTTACTATACTGAAAGGAAAAAAGAAACGAATAATGGGTATTTCCGCTATATATTACATGTCTAATATGCTACTGCTAATCGAATGGTACAGGGCGACATTAGGCCTGTCCTTTCGGAAAGAAGGTTTAAACAGCAACGAACACACCAATGGTTACCCCTGTAAAGTTTCGTTATCGAGAGAATGCGCATTTGGCTTAAGCATGTGAGCACCCTAGAACCAGTTTAAACCCCCAGTGGTCTACTTTGCCACTGACCGTTCCAAGGCAGTAGCCCTATTGTCAACTCTTTTGTGTTTGTGTTGTCGTTTGCATTTATTATTACTTTTGCCTTCTTGTTTGTCTGTTTGCGTGTTTGTTTCTGATTTTGTGGTTGCCTGTCCTCCTTGAATGCTACTTTCCCTGTCCGATTTTTTTATATTTCTTTAGGCGTTAAACGTTGCAATCTCTTAACATCAAACACTGAATTGGCTTGACTTTTTCCAGCGAAACTTCAACTTATGAATTTCGTGTAACAAAGTATACTTCGATTAAAAGTTCTACTACATTAAAGAGTTGTCCTTTCTGTAATTAGTTGTAGCTCCTTTTTTGTACCAACCACGTTGAGATATATCTGGAATATTACGTGGAATTGTGTTTGTATAATAATGTATTATAGCCAATTTTTTGATTATGCGGTTCATTTTCCTTCCAGTATATGTTATATTGTTCAGTAATTCCTGATACAATTATCTTTCGTAAATAGATACCATCAACATTGTCATATATGCACCCAGTAGAATAAAAACATTGGGTCATTATCTAGTTATTTTTAAGGAGAACAATTGTATCATTATATCTAAACTGGAATGGAAGTATGCACAGATTTGGAGAGATGTAGAATGGTATTTATAGACGGCAATAAGGCAAGTTATAAACAGCCAAACAATAAATATATTTTGATGATTGGTAATACCTTTTAAACATAGGTCCAGTTTAGGTTCAAAATCAACGAAATTAGTGTATAGTGTTTGTAGGTTGAATACCAGTGTTTGTATTTGATAATCTTCTTCACATTTGTTTCACTTAGATAAACCGTAGGGTCAACGCGAAACTATTTGCAGCCTGGTCTTTATTTATATAGTTACAACAGGTTTGCGTTAACTGTCTCGATAAAATATGCATTTTCGCATTTATTTGAGACTGTTTGTCACACTTAATGCCACTATGATAATTAGCTTGGATAGTTGACACATCATCAATAATTTACGTAAGCCGCAGATATTGGTTTATCAAGGATTAATTGTTAAGGATTCTGTGTTTGCTTTGCTAAACAATTATGAAATACCACAATTATGAAGGACACATATATTTTTTTATCCTATCATGTTAGATGTAAGTGTGTATTATGCATTCTGGGTTTGAAAAAAGATGAAGGAGCAATGATTTTTAGTAGCACTCTCTGGTGTAAGTTTGACCCCTTAAACAATAATACCGTGAATAATTTAAAAGTACCTCTGATCTTTTTAAAATATTAAATATTACTAATCAATAAATAGGTAAATTTAGTGTTTATCGTGAAACTTCCCTGTCTCTGTTTATCAGTCCGCGATTGGCGCAATCTTGTCGGAATTGATTTGTCAAAACAACGCGGCCTTTAGAGATAAAACATCTCAATATAGTGTCCATCTAGATAACTTTATGAAACACACTTGACAAGATGTTAGTTACTTTGCCGCAACGTTAACTTTACAAATTGTGTTAGGCTTTAAAATTTGAAATATAAAGGAGATGGCTGAATCTAAATGAAGTATGTCTTTAAGAGCTGAATTACTCTGTGTAGTGTTGCTTAGTTATTTTTATGGTGAGTATTTCGACGTTTTTTTGTTATAACAATTTCATAAATGTTGTGTTTTTTTCCCGAACATTCACATTTATGCTCATTGTTTATTCTGGGAAGTAACTAACAAGGATTAGTCAGTGTAGTGTCGATATATGCCACAATATAACTGTTTATTCACAAGAGTGTGAATGATTTTTATCGTTAAATAATAGTCATGTAATATTGCAAAGATCATTTTTGTCACTTGCTATTTGAAACATAGCTTTTAGATCATTTGTGTTAATTGCTGTTTGAAACATAGCTTTGGAACTTTTAACTAATAAGGTTGATGATATCCTGTTTTGGTTTAAACTAAAATCGTTGATAATCATGAATGCATATTGATATTATTATTATTATTATTATTATTATTATTATTATTATTAAACATGTTTAAATATAACAAAGTGGTAATAGTATGTTTAGCTCTACTGATAAACGATCAACACGGGTGGGTAGGTGGGTGAGTGAGTGAGTAGGTAAGTACTAAGGACTGAAACTGCGGGCCTAGCTTGTACTATTTTTACTGATATAATTACACTAATATATATCCGGTAAGCTATACATATTAAATCGTTGTATAACAGAAAAGACAGAACAGAAGCATGATTACGCGTTAACAACAGTTTTACAGGCTGATTCTCTTTAAAGTCAGGAGTGAATCAGGCAAATAATCTCGCAACTGTATTATCGCAACCGACGTAGCGGGCGATATATTCAGATCACATCTTGGTGTTTCATTCCTCAATGGTGAAATACTTAGTAACTGTTGTTATACTGTGGCAGGTCATGTCATCACTAGTAACTTTGATATTACAGATAAACGTTTTCGACATTTATTTTCTAATACGAAGTACAGCTTGATTTCAATGATTGATTATAATGCCTGTCGTGCACAGATTGCCAAAGCCATTGAGGATTTTAGTATAACATGGTGTCTTGGAGAACATGCGGATCCCTATCCTTCTTATAGACCTATGTTTTACACGCATAGAAACAACAACAATTTCAAGGATAAGTAAAAAGCAAGGTATATGACATCACGAACTAAAAGGGTTGACAACATGGCTACCAACTTGGAACCGTCAGTTCTAAAAAGGTCGCTGGATTTTTAACCAGGTTCTAGGGTGCACCAAACCCCACTTTTACCCTAGTGTCATTCCAATAAAACGGGACAGTGTAAATAAAGAAATCTCACCAGGATATATCCTCTAACAAACTAGGCATCATCAATAGACAATATGAGTATAACACAAATATGATCATGTACGTATAATATGAAAAATCCTAGAAAGCCACAAAGCAAGTACTCGATGACTTGGCAGAAACCAGAGCAACACGAAAATAAACCATTAAGGATACAACAAAACAAGAAGCCGAATACTTTGAGTGACTATGTATACTAATATACGACTTATTTTCGTAAGTACTTAAGGTTGTCGGTTGTTGGGTTCAGGGTCTTTCTTTGTATGGTATCAGTTAAAGATAAGTTACCACGCAGTTCGTTGCGCTAGAAATCTTTGTAGCAGTCGCTTGTTTCAAACTCCAAAATTTCAATAAACAGTGGAGAATTAGGAAATGACACGTTTTCACAATATTTGTTCTTGAAATAATCTTATAATGGAAAGAAAAATCAATTACATACCTATCTGTATTTTATAACATGTATAAACAATTATTATCCGTAACCGTCATTTTACTTCAAGAAAACAAAAATATATTGACTGTACCCACCCACATTTTTAAAATATGGTTCTGATTAGTATGATAAATCATGATAAAAAACTCCTTCAGCTCAGCATTTTGTAGAACTTGTATGTGACAATGTTAAATGTCATTTCTTTTAGAAAAATTAAAATAAATTGTATATGTAAGACATACTGTACAATAGTTAATAAAATAGATATCTATACACATACATTTACATTGCTTTTTGTTGTTTTTTCATATATATATTTTCGTTTTATTTAATTTGTTTAAGTTACTTTTCGTCATAGGTTGTTTCAGGTGTAATTTGACTCTAACGTTTCTGATTTTATAATCGGTTTCCCATAGTAATGGCATTACACACGTAGCAAATGCAATGGCATAACGATTCTGATAACTTGCTCTTATCTCGAAATTTAAAAACATAAAATAAGAAACAAGTCTTATTCACCGCTAGCAGTTGGAAAATTGAATTGAACTGGGTTCTAAGGCGCACCAACACATGAAAGGTTATATGGCATATAGCATTTGGAGAAGAAGTATGCAAAATATGTGTTATGGAAGAAATCAACATATGCTAACCTTTATATGATTTACATTGTATGATTTTTTTTATTTATTACTTTTTAATTATTTAGGTAAATACACTTTTAATATTCGATGTGAAACTTTTATTTGTGAAAACAACGACAAATCCATAATATCTATCAGGTTTGCGAGTTTTGAAGATGAGTTTCATGATATAAATTTATTCTTTTTTACGATCTTAATATGTTTACAATTCTTTCCTTAAATGTACTGCAATTAAATATCAAGTGTTAATCAGTTTTTTTATTATATAAGTATGTATATTGTTTATTCTTCGGCAGAAACTGTGAAATTATGTGATTCTGATATTAGCTCTACGCTTACGGGATGCCGAGTTGTCCGTCGTCCGTCCGTCCGTCCGTCGTCCGTCATTAACTTTTGTCTCGTTAAGACGATAGGACCTTATTCCGATCTTTACCAAACTTTATCAGATTGTTAATGACAATGAAAGCTCGGAAAAGTAAGAAAACCTGCCAGATCGGACCAGTGACAGCGGAATTATGGCCCTTGATTTAGGTAAAAATGCTATATTTTGCCTCGTTAAGACGATAGGGCCTTCATTTTTCATCCGATCTTTACCAAAATTACCAGATTGTTAATGTCAATAAAAGCTCGGACAAGTTCGAAAACCAGTCAAATCGGACCAGTAACAGCGGAGTTATGGCCCTTGATTTCATTAAATATGCTATATTTTGCCTTGTTAAGGTCCTTCATTTTTTCATCTGAACTTTACCAGATTTTTTTACTTTTTTTTCTCTTTATTATTTTTATATTTCTTTAATATTTACTTTATTATTATTATTTTTTATTTCATTTTATTTTTATTAACTCTACTGGCCAAGTTCGAAAACCAGCCAGATCGGAACAGTAATGGCGGAGTTATGGCTCTTGATTTAGTTAAAAATGCTATATTTTGCCTCTTTAAGACGATAGTCACTCGCTTCGTTGATGTTATAGAGCCATATTATCCAGTAGAGGTCCACAGGCCCTCTTGGGCCTCTGGTTTTAAATATCTGACCAGTTTATACTGCAGGCAGTAAGTTAAACAACTCAGTGTGTTATATTACTTAAAGCTACAGAGTCTTTATTGTAACAGGTTAAAACTCATGAATATGAATGAGTCACGTGTGAAGTAGTTTCAAATCGACGAACACCCCAAAAGTCGGTATATAAGCAGAAATCGATGCGTAAAATATCACATTTTTATTTAGCCTTCGAACAGGTAACATCGAGAAATATACGGCTTCAGTATACAGATATGTGATAAAAAAAGTAATTGCCCGGAACGGGATTTGAACCGCAGACGTTGGGCTTGTATGATGTACATTTATCCACTCGACCACGGCTATTTATTATTTTAACACTAAATAGGCATTACGTAATAACTAGGGCACACACAAAAATATCCAGTGCTAAATAACAAGTCGAGATATGGTTGTTTTCGGGCGGAATATTAATTTCATATTGATAACATATAATATTACACCAGGCAATGTTAATTTACACGTTAGATAATATGGACTGTATATTTATTGATTCATCTTGAGTTGCGTTCTTACCCGTTGACGGGCATTTGTTGATTTACATATATAGTTTATATTACTACCATATCATCCCTTAATTTTTAATGTTTTTATCTTCACATATTTACATTAATTTTAATTAATACTTCATTTCTTCATCTTTCATCAGTTTTTGTGCACAATATGACCTATTTATTTGTTGACGTGCCGTAAAACACCATTCATTCATTCATTCATTCATTCATTCATTCATTCATTCATTCATTCATTGAGTTGCGTTCAAATGGTTTAAATTATTTTGCCTCGTAATAAATGGTATAGTTTTTATACCATTTTCTCAAGAAGCGTTATAGCTCAGTGGATAGAGCACATGCCTTGAAATCAGAATGTCGTGTGTTCGAGTCCCGAAGGAGGCATCATTTTTTCCTTCTGTAAATCATAATGTTACCTGTATACAGGTACGATATGCACTGATCTATGTCTATACAATAATTTCTGTCCTGCGTTATATTTGCTCGCTTAAATACTCGATTTCGACATAAGCTGGTGAACATGAAGTTACAAATAAAGACACGCCTATAAAGAATAAATCGATTGATATAGAGACTATGTAGCTTTTAGCGATTTGAGTGTTTAGGCTTCGGTTTTACCTAAACACAGTTAAACTGTATTTACTGATGTTTAACAGAACTACGCAGTGCTTTCGCATTTTAAAACTACAATAGCTAAAAAGAAATAGACATACATGTGAAAAAAACAATTCATTTGCTACAAGGGGACATGTTTTATGCAAGCTGTCGGTGTTCGTGCAGTAACTGTACTCGACATATATTTGTAATGAATTCTTACTATATAAAAGCCTCATAATATTTCAGTCACTGCCACGACGGAAACGCACATTTTTTGCAATGTATTATCTCCTCAGCTGAATTGCGTAGGTTTTAACAAGGCGATTGCACTGTACAATATCACATACGGAAATCTCGATCCAGGAGTAAATTGCTCCGACAACCAAACAGGTAATTCCATATTAGTAATATACTTCTTATATTTGTCACCAATGTATTCCGTTTAATGTATTATAATCTACTGTTTTATGTATAAAGGCAGTTTTCTCTTTTCAATAAGTAAATAGTTTAAGGCATGCAGAAAGTTAAGATAAAGTCAGTGCATATAATGTGTACTTTAATATTTTCAGCGTTGTCGGGATAATGACAGAAGTTATAATTACACTATAATTTACAATGAGTCTGTATATTTAAACATTAACATCTTAAAGTAGCTATCCCGCCAAATTTTACAAAATATGTACACCGTTTCGAAACCTACAGACGACGAGGTATATATTATATAACTTATTTTCAGATTCCAAGCTATATAGACGCAATATAAAAACAAATTAAGAGTTAGCAACTCATAATTCATTTTACGCATATTCATTCACGGGTATCTTAATAACCTGTCAACTAATCTGAACTTGTAATCGGCATATATACATTATTATATGATATGAACACATAGAGAGTTTTGATTAACAGTTTTGTAGTGTAATTTAACCGTTATTTGGCGGATGTAGTTTCTTTAAAGTTGTACGCATACATATTTAAACAGTATTATTTAGATGTAAATATATATTAAAATCAACTTTTTGGCATACTTTATTTTAAGAACTACCAACGACCAAATATAGTCCGACGTGGTATCGTAATCAAATAAATAGATTATCTGGACTAGCATCTAGAATACTAGAGCAACCACCGGCGGATCTGGATACCTCCATAGGCTTCTTTATTAGCGCCACGCTTGACTGTGTAAATGGTGAGAATACAGAGGGAGTATAACTTTGACTTATAATAATTCAAATAACAAAATGTGTAAAGAAATAGAGAATATTATGTGGGTGCCTTTTACTATCAAGTTTATTAGGCGAGTCTTAAAACACGAAGAATGGCGAGGATTATCATGTAGATTATCCACATTTTCTGTATGAATTACTATTATTACCTATTTCTCGGAATGTTACGCTTATCGAGGAAGCCGCCATGTTGTTGTTTTGTTTGTTTTATGATGTCAGGCAACGTTACGTGCAAGGCGTCAGATAACGTTACGTACAATAAACGCCGAGGGATTCCGCATTGATTTGCTCTATTGGTCAGTGCCTAATAAAGCAAAATGTATTAGGTCACCCCTTTATTAGGCAGAAAAGTGCATATCTGCATGATACATCAGATTGATTTCATGCTTGGCATTGCCTTTTATGTTTCCTATGTCACTAGAGAAATTTAAAGCTGTTGCTCAATTTTTAAGATTTTAAATTGGCGTATAAACACATTATTAAACCGACCAAACTCATTAAAGAGTTATTGTACAAGGACACTCATTATCTCAATACATGTTAAGTTAATATTATAAGCTAATGATGTAATGAAATGTTGATATGGCGTTGTAGTTTCTGCGAATGTTTACTATTTAAGAAAGATGTAGGCGTTAAGAGTTAATCGTTCAGTTGTTGTTTTTTTCCGTCAATTTATTTCATAATTCCTTAGAAACCACCTTCAAATATGCTTTAATGTTGGACAATTTTCAATGTTTTTTATAAGTTTTAACAGTGTAACAGTGTAAATATAAACGGCCATGAAGGTTTCACAGGGAAACGGTTGTAAGAAATGTCATTGACAATGCTAACTTTATATGACTTATGAGATAATAACAGACTGCTTATTGTTTTTCCTTTATATGACATTCCAGGTTCGACGATCAGTGAAATATGCAAGGAGAGCGACCTCACTGGCAACCAGTTGTACGTTTGGAGCAATGGCTACAACACTGCCTATGACTTCCGGCATAACCACAGTGACTGTAACTGTTCAATAATTTCAACGTCACGAACCGTCATCATTCACACTTACGATATAAATGTGACACACAACCAGAGTCTGACGTTGGAATATGAAAACGGGAGTATTGCAAAGGGATGGAGCTATTCCGACCCGTATCAGCGAAAAGAGACGATCAGTGTAACACCAAATGAAAACATGATCTTAACATGGCACAATGAACACACGACCTTTACATTGCGCAATGGAGTTACACTCGGAAATGAGAAGTTTTGGATTGGAATAGAGGGTATGTTTAATTTGCTTAGTCTGCTGTTGTTGTTTGTGACAGTGCAAAACCTCACTATTTGGACTCGATAAATATACAAATATCATCGCAATATTTGTATAGTTACCTGTAAAATTTTAATTCGTACTTGCAGTTTGTAATCCGTTCTTGGAGATTGTTCGATTTATTGTGTTTTGTGAGCTATCATAATAATACATATTTTATGAGACAAGATTAAAACAATCTCCCTTAGTTATACCCCTGCAAACGAAGTTTGAGGGCGTATGTAGGAGCCACTCGGTCGGTCGGTCCGTTCAAAATATTGTCTGCTCTATTTCTCCTTAACCCCGTTATGGGTTTTCAAGAAACTTTAGGACGGATGGCGTGGCGCATTCGGTAGCGCGGCGGATTATAACCGGAGGCCCAGGGTTCAATCCTCCGTGGTGCCACTGAGTTCCGTCGGTGTGTTCTTGGGCAAGACACTTTCCCTTAGCCTCGTCCGTCGAATGGGGACGTAAACCGGGCGGTCCCGTGTATCGGTCTATCATCCGAGCACGTTATTTAGGTCATATACCACTATTGCATTTTCCATAGGTCTCCATTATAGCCTTTTGGCCTACAACCCCTATTCCTATATCGGAACGGATGGAAAAACCTAACTGTTTTTAAAGAACTATCTTAGAGACACTCAAAAATGACCAGCAAATTGGGGATAATCTGATGCTTTCAGCCTCTAATAGTTCACTGAAGGTGGCCACCCCCAGAATGGCAGTAAAGAAATTTTACTTTTTGCAAATATACTCTCAGTAAAATTGTATCCATAAAAATGCAAATTTCAGTCAAAATATCCTAAATCAACATGTTTTATGATGGAAACATAATATTTTGATGTTTTATGGGGATTTGTTATGATTTGGGTAATTTAATCCAATCAGAATCTACCTTACAATCTGACTATATGCCCTAATAGACCCTATACTTTTTTCAACCAATCAGAAGCCCCAAATCAATAGTGGTATCTGACCTAAATAGACATTCAAACCTAACTGAAGTTTGTTTTTTCTGGCTAAATTGTTTCATACATTCATTCTGAGGAAAATCGTGTCTTTTGATTTTAGAAAAAAATACTTTTCTACAAATTATGAGGGCTTTAAAGGGCTTCGGCTGATGTCAAATTCATGCGATTTTTACGCGTAAATCCAGAATCTTCAAAATGCCATATCTCGACAACCGTTCCAATCTTTTGTTTCAAATAAAGTGATTTTGAATTGCTTTCATCAATAACATGTGATTTTCAACCAGTTGAAGCTCTCTTGAAAATCATTTCTACTGAAAAATGATATTTGTGATTTTCAGGGCTCAAAATAGCAGATTTTACCAAAAAATGCCATTGTTTTTGTATATATTCAAACTCTGCCTTCAAATGGATTAATTAACATTATGCAGCAGTTTATATATGTGAAACCATCAAGAAAATGCAACTTTTCACTTTAAAAATGACAAAAAATAATTCTGAGAATATTCTCCCCAACTCCATTTTTAAGGCCATGCCATGTTTTACAATATGCTCATTACACAAGATTGCCTGTAATTGTACAATTTAATGTATTTTTTTATTAGATGTTGTTTGTGCCACCTTTACAGGTCATTTTCATGCAGCCATGCAGCCAAAAAGCACTGTTGACAGTACAGATCCATGAAAATTCATTAAAATGAAGGGGGTGGGGAAGATAAAAACTTTAAAAAAAAAAAGAAAATGTCATATTTTTTGCCAACTAAATTATTTAATTTGTAAAATGTATTAAACCGCATAACATATTTGCATATCAACACTAACCGTCAAGACGCGATGAACTCAGAGTCAGAGTTTACCTCAACAGCTTTTTCAAAACAGACATAAGCGCCTTTTCAACATCTTAGCAGACAGACGCAGCTTGTCGCTTTCTGACATTTTTGCCAAAAAATGTATGCAAAGCCCTCATAAATTAATAAACTTACTAGATATACCTTTAATTGTGTCAAATAGGTGCATTACAGGCCAGTTGTGTATACCAGGTGTCAGGTATGGCTAATTTTGTGTCCACAACCCTAATAAAAGAATTTAAATTACCTATATTGCATCATAAAACTTTCAAATATTTAAAAATCATTTAAAAAGTTACAAGAAAAGTCAAAATACAACATAAATCAACATTTCTCACACTTTCAAATCATTGTGTTAGAAAAAAAGTATGTCTACTTTCACTTTTACCACATGCAGAATCTAGCTTTAGGTCATATACCACTATTGCATTTTCCATAGGTCTCCATTATAGCCTTTTGGCCTACAACCCCTATTCCTATATCGGAACGGATGGAAAAACCTAACTGTTTTTAAAGAACTATCTTAGAGACACTCAAAAATGACCAGCAAATTGGGGATAATCTGATGCTTTCAGCCTCTAATAGTTCACTGAAGGTGGCCACCCCCAGAATGGCAGTAAAGAAATTTTACTTTTTGCAAATATACTCTCAGTAAAATTGTATCCATAAAAATGCAAATTTCAGTCAAAATATCCTAAATCAACATGTTTTATGATGGAAACATAATATTTTGATGTTTTATGGGGATTTGTTATGATTTGGGTAATTTAATCCAATCAGAATCTACCTTACAATCTGACTATATGCCCTAATAGACCCTATACTTTTTTCAACCAATCAGAAGCCCCAAATCAATAGTGGTATCTGACCTAAAGAACCATAGGAATCTATTCGATAATAAGAGTAGGGCAGGTTCTCGGATTCATATGTATCCTTCCCCTCTCTCTGGGGCGGCTCTAAATAACCTATACTGTGTTGATGAGCCGTTAAACAACATTTAATTCAATTAAAAAAACTTTATAAGAATCATCAGTATGAAGTGGAGATGTGCATATCATGGACTCGTTCCAGTTCGATGACTTTTCCTTTGAAAATGTTGACACAACACTCTTGTCCGCACTATTTCGCCATAACCCCTTGATGGATTTTCACAAAACTTTATGAGAATCGTCAGTATGAAGTGAAGATGTGCATAACGTCGTCTCGTTCCGGTTCTATGATTGTTGACTGAGTTATGTTCCTTTGAAAATGTTGACACAACACTATTGTCCGCACTATTTCTCCATAACCCTTTGATGGATAACGTCGTCTCGTTCCGGTTCTATGATTGTTGACTGAGTTATGTTCCTTTGAAAATGTTGACACAACACTATTGTCCGCACTATTTCTCCATAACCCTTTGATGGATTTTCACGAAATTTGATGAAAAGCATTAGTATGAAGTGGAGATGTGCATAAACTCGTCTCATTACTGTTCAATGATTTTGATGGAGTTATGGCCCTTCGGTCGGTCGGTCGGTCGGTTCAAAATATTGTTTGCGCTATTTCTCCTTAACGCCGTTATTGTTTTTCAAAAATCTTTATGAGAATCATCGTTCCGGTTCAATGATATTTGCAGAGTTATGGCCCTTTATGTATGTTTACACACAAAATGTGTCCGCGCTATTTCTCCATAAACCCTTAATAGAGTTTCAACACATTTTGTGAGAAACATCAGTATCAAATGGTATCAAATCTTGGGAATCCGGTTCATTGATTTTTGATGGAGCTCTGGCCCCTTTTATATTTTCTCAGTAAAATATTTTCCGCGTTATTTCTCCATAACTTCTATATGGATTTTCACCAAACGTTGAGAGAAGCATCGGAATGAATTTTAGTTGTGCATAACATCGTGGGGTACGCATTTGCAGGGGTATTAATCACATTCAGTGATTGTTCTAGTTTAAATTGTATCACGAAACAATTACATTAATGTTTTAATTTTATATAGATTCGCATCAGTAGGTATTTTATAGTGTATATATTCGAGATACTTGAATTCATTGTTTATTACATCAAATTTAACTTTGTTGTATAGATGTGAATGCCAGAACCATGGTTCATCTCGATTTGGAAAACCGTTTATTTAAACACATTTATTGCAACAGTTTTACAACATATATATATATTTCTATAGTTCACAGTAAATATGATTGAAACGAAAACACATCTTATAGAGTTCCTCTCCTTAATTATTTCAAATCATTCTACTGACAAATGAAAGTGCAGTGGATGCTTATTTCTAGATAAAATGTTCGCTAAATTCAAACTATCTTTTAATTAGGTAAACATCGTATTGTTGTTCAAATAAAATAACATTATATATGTTAGTACATGTATGTATCAGTAGTGTTATTTTTTACTGGTCCTTTGGGACCAACGAGCCCCAATATTTGTTGCTTTGAAGTAGAATACCGCTTAAGCCGGTGTTAGGGGGCGTGAGAAGTGTTGCTTCTTTTATTACTTCTCATGAACAGACTCAATAAAACCGAGTCTGCTGCTTTATTCTCTTAATTGTGTTTGTTGCTCTCAAAGGATCACCTTTATCAGTATTTATTAATGACTTATAAAGGTATAAAATATGAACGTCCTAAACTATTCTTTCTTTCTTCAGGTTCCAATGGTAGCATAAGTCTGCGATGTCATGAATGGCTCACACCCACTCCTTCTGCCATGCATACTACTACTACTACTACTACTAGTACTACTATTGCTTCCAAAACTGAAACTAATGCAACTACTACTACTACAACTACTGAGAATACTAATTATACCAATAATATTACTGCTGCTACTACTGCTGATACTACCAAAACCTCTCCAACTTTTGTAAACACTAATACGTCTACCATCAATAGTCCTACTGCAATCATTACTACTATTCTTTCTTCTACTACCAGCAACACTACTAGAACTGAAACTACTGCTACCAACACTAACACTACTTCAAGTAGTCAGAATAATAACAACAATACTGCTAATAACACAAATACTAATAATACACCTTTAAATGCAACAACCTCAACAAAGGCAAGCGCCATGCAGCAAAACAACACCCCCGGCACAAAAGTTGGTAAGTATAACACGATCCTGTATGTATCAAGGATAAAGGTTCTGGAATGTGTTGCTCTATGATATATGTAGTATAAATACTGAAAAGGTGATCCGTAGGATGGAAGCTACGAACACAAATAAGAGCGAAGTGTAGCAGACTCGGTTTTGCACCATTGTGAAAAAATAAAGATATTCTTTAAATGACTTGTTTTCAAAATCTTTCCAATGCTGCATTATGGTGATATTGACGGACGACTTTATCAAAATATTATAACTGGCAACTATATGTGTGGATGTGCTGAACACAACTGAGTGGCTAATTTGCATTGAAACAAAACTAATTGACCATTAGGCATATCTATATTCGAACAAAAACGGTCCAGACCAAATAACAATATACAAATCCGGAAAAAACAGATGTTTCTATTCAAAAGTGCATGATTTTTATGTATATCAGGTGTGAATGGAAGGCGCATGGATATAAAGAAACGCTTTTTTACAATGGTTAGCTTCGAAGTTTAGATGATGTGATAACTTCTCGTGTGCTCTAGATGTATAAATGGACTAATCTATGGAGCAATTTATTTCCGTAGAAATCAAAACAACTTTGAGTAAAACTGTACCAAACGTTTCGGATATAAAGGACACAGTTTTTTCTCATAATTATGATGGTCACATCAATAATAATGAATTACTGTCAGATACTACATTGTTCATGTCTGAAATATGCATTTGGTTAAACATTACATTTGACCACATCCCATCCACTTTTGATCTTTCTTTAAATATGGCTGACCAATGGGTTTAAGTTTTGTTTTATTTGTAGTGCGAAGGTATTACAGCCGCGTTCATTAAAATGATTTCACTTGCACGTTGACATGTTATACAGCTTGGCATCATTAAGCCTTTTCACGTCGAGTGGGTGTTATGGGATAAATATGAAAACAATTCGGGGCAACATATACTTGAAATAACTCATTGGATAAAAACGTATGATACTCGGTGTAGCTTCATATCATGAGTTACTCTTAACCTAAACTTGATCCTAACATGTTTTACAAGCAATTAATACACAAACTTTTTCTGAAATGTTGAAGAGGTGTCATTGCTTTTTATATCACTAAGCCCAATGTAGTCTCGGCCAGCATATGTCTTACTTGCAGATATCGGTCTGGGCAGATTAGGCCAATTAAAGCGCCCACTAGCGATTAGCACAATTTATTCGCGCCTTTTTTTCACGCGCATAAAGTCGATGTTTACGTGACGTAAATAAACGTACAACGTCAATTGCTGATGCATCAGTTAAACTTTTTAACGTCACTTGCTACTTCTCATAAGTTAAAAATAATAAATTATTATTAAATTATCTTAAAAAGATGTATTTTGAAAGTCTCGTTGAATCTCTCAAAATCTCTCCAAAATCGCCCAAAACGAGAGGGCGATTTTAAACGTCCTATTTTCCCCAGGCCCTGGTTCTGGATCCGTGAAGCATAGCGTAACGAAGAAATCAGAATCGGGCCGGATGACCGAGGCTAAGCCCAATGTTAAGTTCACGGGAAAGTGACGCATTGCAATGTCTAAATAATATATCCTTGACTATAGTACTTGTTCATGACTGCTGCAACACATAACTTATAAACACTTTTCAAATCAAACAATTTAAGCTCCAAGACTTGTAGTCGGCTAGCTTGAGTGTAGACTAATTTTCATATTCTGTCGAAATATATATATATTAAAACGAATGAATACCAACTTTCTGTTTAATTTTAGATGCATTTCCGTGGTGGATTATACTTATTGCATGTATTGCCGCCATTCTTATTATCATCGCCAGTGTATGCATTGCCAAAAAGAAAAAGAGAAATCAGGTAAATTATTAAAGGGACACACGGCAATCTTGAAGTATTTGAAATGGGTGTCTCGATTTGTATTTTACTTTTACCTTGGTTACATTTAAATAAATCAAATTTTAAGTATTCACTATTTCGTCTTATTATACTATAAGTTTTAATATATTTTTGTGCAATAATATCAAAAAATAATAATATGCAAAAAGAAATGGCTTAATACAATTCTAATAATTAACATTGATGATTGAACAAATGCAATTTATGTAGAAAAACTAACGTACAAGATTGCCATGTGTCCCTTTAAGACTAATGATTATGTTGCGCCGTCCCCATACTAGAACATTAGATGTGTCACATAAAATCATTCTCCGTCGAAGTATGGCTCATTGTTTATATTCTAATGTTTATCCGACGTCACGGTCAAAGTGTACATCACATAACAAACTGGTCATGCACAAAGTGTTTTCGAAGAAATCCATAGCCTGTACCATAATTATAGGATAGAGGGTAAGCACGACTCTTGCCGGCTGGAATACATGGTTAAAGTATTTACGTCATTGTACATCGTTCTCTGATGATTTTTGTTCGCCGCCAAAGGCTGGGGAGTATATAATTGCATTTCCGTCCGGCGGTTACGCTCTTTTGATGTTTAAACATTGAAGCTGTTTGCGGTTTACGCTCAATACCTATTGCATATTTATAATCCAATATTGATGAAACTTGGGGTCAGTGTTCTCTGCCAAGTTAGATAACCAGCCAATTCAAAGGGCTCCGACATGATCTGCATTTATCATGCTAGCGTTATAGCCATTTGAATACTGATTTTTGTACTGGCGGTTCCTATTAGGCGGTGGAGCATAATTCTCTGAATTGGCTTGTTTAAAACTAAAATGCACACAATATTCATCTATTCCTTATGTATTTAAGTCACATCTTATGTTTGTTCGTTAGTTGATCCACATATGACTGATAACAACGCATTTTAACATTGCTTAGTATTAGCCCCTATCACTGTGAATTGTATTAAATTAACAAATATACGCTGTAGATATGTTGGTTTTAGTATTTAGTTGTAGTGTGTCTTAAATTGCTAATAATAAATACGTGAGGACTCGAAGCATGCTTTATACTGGTATGGACGCATCATTGTTTCAAACATATTGCACAAAAGTATTCTTCTGTATTCAGCAAGTCCATCCTAATGGTGAGCACAGGCCTAATGACAATATACAAGAAGATGTAGATGAAACGATATCACATCAGACAGACACACAAAATGGTGATCTGAATCCGAGGGGTGATACTTGTATTGGAAGTCTGCCACCTATTATTCCAGAACATCCATTACATCATCAGAATCCAAAATTTACGGCTATAAAAGATGATAGTGCATTTATCGGCCTAGGATCTAGCCATGTACCGTCAATGCCACCGATCCAGACATTCCATATGGGCAGTGAGAATAAACAAAACAGTGATAACGCATATTTGGATACACATAAACAGGAGCACGATGGAGACGAGGCGACTATTGACGAGGATGCGGACGCGAGTCTGGAGCGAAAAAAGAAAAAG
Source organism: Cyrtodaria siliqua (assembly GCA_037043455.1). Lineage (NCBI taxonomy): Eukaryota > Metazoa > Mollusca > Bivalvia > Adapedonta > Hiatellidae > Cyrtodaria > Cyrtodaria siliqua. Next base: position 43,798 of record JAWPHD010011418.1, read on the forward strand.
AAACGCAGAAAGAAAAGGAAGAAACGTAAACACAGAGAGGATGCAGAAGCTAATGAATTAGATGCTAATGTTGATGAAAATGGCGAATTTACAGCTGATTACAGTGATTTGCTCACTTAACATTTCATATGTTGATGGTAAATACATTTAAGCTTGGTCTTGTTATAAAGCTGTATACATATGTTCTCTTTCTATTACATGTTTATTATATACATACCACTGGCATAGTGGATTGTATGATTGAAACACGACCTTACACATAATTATCGCCAATTTAATATATTTTTACAGGTGAAAGATCATAATGGCTAAGTGAAAGAAAATTAATATTTCCTAAATAAATAGAGTATTATCACTGCTGGAATCGATTATAGGATGCTTACAAGTGAAACAAACCCACCATAACAGGTCTACCATTTAGTGAAGGAAATCCTTCAGTTTCACTTGTGCTAGAATTGGTCGACACTGTGTCAGTATATTGTGACTGGGTGGGGTGCCATGTCATGTGCCTGCGCCGTGGTATTTCAGTCTGGCAGCACGATTAAGTTGAGCATAGAGCATTGAACATAGAGCTAAATGTAGACAAAGACCTGATGTATTTTTTAAATCGACTTTAACGACCCACCACCCACCCCCACTATCCCGACCAATTACATTCAAACATACAGTTTGTTTACTTGTATGTTTTAACTGTAATATCTGTAATATTTTGTATTGAAATCGGATTCGTTTTGTATTGAAATGTTTCTTATTTTTCCATATAATTCCGATATTCACATCTAAGTTAAAATAACGTTTATCTGCTATTCATGGGTTTCATCACATTCTCCTGTATTTGTTGCTTTTATGATCAAATCGTAATATGTTATTGTTAAGTTTATGCATGTTTTGTATTTAATCTCATGTATTGTATACGCATTTAGTAAATGACAAATTCCATGAAGCGCGTTAGGTAAATACAATTACGTGTAGGTACATGATGTAAGTGCGCATGTATTGTATTTGTTCTCATGTATTTTATACGCATTTAGTAAATGACAAATTTCATGAAGCGCGTTAGGTAAATGCAATTACCTGTATGTAAGTGCGAATCAGTTCTTTTATTTACATTATTTTCTTCTTATGTGTACATTATGTCGTTATAGAACCAATGATAATACTTTTTAAAAAAAAGTGCAAGAGAGACAACTACCGTCAGTGTATTTGCAGACGTTGGAATAGCCATTTTCTTTGAGACACATTACATGTGTATGCAGTCAATAGACACGCTAACTTACCTTTTTTTAACCGAAATAATCAAGAGAATTTTAATATGTATATGAGCCACTTCCGCGTAACTGAGTTTCTTCAGCAAGTGCATTCGTGCAAGACACTATCGCTTGGCCTCGAACACTGTAAGAATATAAATGTCTCTACCATTACAATATTGATTTTCGCGGTTAGAGCATTTTGTATGACCTATGCTAAACAGACATGCAGTGAGGTGACCCTGACTGTCAAATCCATAGATTAATTTCTCAAGATATAACTCTGACCTTAATTTGAAAATTGTGTTAAATTGTGATATAATAAACTGTGATAAATCATTTTACTTTGTCCTGTCTTTTATAACTCTGTATCAATTAGCGTGTTACGTATTTGAATAAAAATGTTTATGTGTTTATATAAGGAAACGCAAATTACCAATAAAATAGAATAAGCGTCACTCTGTACATGTACATACTATGTTGTCTTAAATTATACCCAATGGCCATTAGAGGTAATTTTGAAACTTCTCTTTTAAATTGGTATGCGACTAAATTATGCCAGTTCTTACACTGAATAAGATCATGTCTGCTACTTTATTCTCTTGTTTGTGCTTGCTGCTTCTCCCTTATTAGTATTTATTAAACCAACGGTCGTTGTAGTAAGTAAACAATACAAAAACTCAACGAACGTTATACGGAGAATCAAGTTATCATTTGAAAATTCCATACACCAGAGTATAATTGAAAGCAAAACGGAGATCATTTCATTGAAGGTCACATCCCTTAATTAAGAGCTTCCGGACTAATCTGTATGTCATGGATAATATGATGACATATAGTGTAAACCTCTCATTACGATATCCGACATGATATACCTATACTTTTGTAAAGTAAATAATAAACTGTTTGTCCGAAACCATTGACAATGCCAGTTTATTTTAGAACATATTATAATTGAGACTGAGTCCTATTAATCGCCCACACTTCATAGATTTTGGAACTAAACCAATCGGAGATATTTATTCAAATTATAATTGGGTGGTATTGGAAAGGGCAAGACAAAGGACAGGCCATACCGCACAAACTATCTTTTTAATCATTTTTTCCTATAACTTCAATATGCTTAACAGCATATTTCAAATATACTGGACTAGGCGCTACTCCTGAGCCAGTAACGTGTAACCTAAACCCATTTTTAAAACCGTTTCTTAATTCAAGAGCCAATTTCTTATTTGGATATAGAAGTATACTGAACCAACAGCAAACGCACCGGTAGACAATACCGTTAATATCTCAATAATAACAATCAATAAATCAAAACAAATTTCATTCTGAAAGAGACAAATATCTTGTCAATAACAACTGTAAATTGAACAAAAATCATTCAAATCACCTGTATCCAACGGTATCCGTCAGCATATAATAAGTTCGTACATTAAAGGTATTGTCTACTGGTGCGTTAGCTGTTTGGTTCAGTATAGATGACTCTATAATACAGTACAATAACATGCAATGAGCAAAACCCTAGGTTCCACTAACCGGGTGATATCTGGGTGCCCCAGGTCCGGATGGCATCTCGGCATGCTCTGTGTGACAGCGACTGGCCAGGATCAGGCACAAACATTGCCTGTTGAGTATGGGCAATTAAATGTTGAAAATGCAAGACTCTTATTCTTAGAACATAACATTTGGGCGTGTACTACGTGACATTGTATGCACCTGTGTTAATACTGACAAGCAAACCCTTAATGGTGTATTCTCTTGTTGCTCGGCTTCTGCCAAGTCACTGAGTACCTTCATTGTGGTTTTCTAGGCTATTACTTTTTGTATCATATTTACACGAGCCTATTTGTGTTTTACTTATATTGCCTATTGATGCTGTCTTGTTGGTTAGAGATTAGATCATGGCGGGGGTTTTAATGGGATGAGAGTAGGGTAAGTGTGAGGTTGGTACACCCTAGAACCGGTTTAAACCCCCAGTGGCCTACTTTGCCAACTACCGTTCCAAGGCGGTAGCCCTATAGTCAACCCTTTTGTGTTTGTGATGTCGTTTGCTTTATATTTACTTTTGCCTTCTTGTTTGTCTGTTTGCGTGTTTGTTTTTGTGTTTTGTGGTTGACTGTCATCCTTGAATGCTACTTTCCCTGTCCGATCTTTTTATATTTCTTTATAATGGTAGTATACTGTAACATCCATCGACATATGTTCAACATTTGTTGATGCATGCATGTACAACAGACAGAGCTCATTGTCAACAGCGGACCATTTTAGTATATGGTTTACAGCTGAACGAAACCTAACCTGTTCATCATAGTCTTTCCAACCATACCCAGAATGCATTTGCTCCTAAGCTCCGATAATATTAATGTACTTACGTATTTCCTGTATATTCTCTACGTGACCACCATGTATTTGCTCCTCAGTTTTGATAATATTAATGTACTTCTTAAAGTATTTCTTGTATATTCCCTTGGTGAACTGACGAGTAAATACTACGACTGTTCACTAGAAAAGCATTGGAACACTGCTCTTTGGTACTTTTTCTATTATTAGGCTGTCTAAAAAAAAGGAGTATGATAATGGACCTTTGCAAACGGCCGAGCACGACACATACGAATTATTACAGTCTCGGTTTGATTGAGACTGTTCATGAGCGGTAGTGAAATATGCTAGCTACCGCTCACGCCCTCTATCCCCGGGTTGAGCAGAACTCAATACTTATAAAAATCAACAGTGCAGAATTGTATCCATCCCGAAGATGGCAAGCGGTGTGGTGCAGTGTGGCGGCTGTAAAAAGTCTCCCCGTGCTACGAATCAGTAGTGTTATTTGTTACTGGTCCTTTGGGACCAACGAGCCCAATATAGGAGGCTTTGAAGTAGAATACCGCTTAAGCCGGTTCTAGGGGGCGTGAGAAGTGTTGCTTCTTTCATTACTTCTCATGAACAGACTCAATAAAACCGAGTCTGCTGCTTTATTCTCTTAATTGTGTTTGTTGCTCACAAAGGATCACCTCTATCAGTATTTATTACTACTAGCTCCCCAGATTAAAAATATATCTCTATATTTATATATTGAGCATACGTATACTTACTCCCTGGCTATACACTACTCAGTTTTTATAATCGGTCACTTTTCAATACTAGAAAAGCAGACAACATATCCTGAGGGTGATTAAACAATATTCAGCGCCTTTAAAGGCTTGAATAGTGGAACCACCTATTCGAAATTAAGGTAAGAAAACAAAATATTTGAAAATGTACCACCATTAACAGTATATAAATATCGGGGGCATCGATCTCCAAATATTTGGAGGTTAAGAGTCAGACGAGTAAGCGAAAATATCACCACCATGTACATATAAATGCAACTTATAAAAGTAAAATTCATGGTACGTCACGCAAATGTTCATCATAATTAAAAACAAACGTTTCGCGCGCAAGATTAAGATCCATACCTCAAAGGACAAGGTCACAATTCGTGGAATTTGTTTTTTACGGTTGAACTTTTTGGAGTAATTTGTTTTTGTTTTTTGTTTTTCGTATTATTATTATTTATCACGTAACTGCGCTTGTTAGCCGTGTCGAACACCCTTTTTCATGTTCTATTGTATGTTCACATGTGTAATACAACCTGGAACGATTTTGATTGGTTGGGCACAAATTGGGTTAACTGACACTATTTTATTTACCACAAATTCATCCCGATATATTAGTTGAATTTTATCTTAAAAGCCTAAAACAGATTTGGCTGAAATAACGGCCCAAAACAATGTCATAACAAAACATTAAAGGGACACTGTCCGTAACTTTTAGCTTATAAAACACACAATAATTATGTTCGCAAACATTACACACTAAACATTATTGAATATTTACTAATTAAAAGCAAGATTGTTTAACAGAATTCAATCGCGGTACAAAAAAAAAGTAAATCCGCTTTGTGCGTTTGAACTGGCAGCCCAAACTAAAATTACACTCGCCGTAATAATAGTGTGCGTGAGTGTAAAGTGGTCGAAAACGCTCCCGTCTGAGCTAAGTGGGCTATACATATTTCGCAATACATACTGTGGTGAAAACCTAATGCGCTAATGGAAATCACGTGATCGCAGAAAAGGTAAATATTGTGGGTCCCACTTTATTTACATATAATAATTAAAACTTTTTTTTTTCAAACTCACGAATGTATTCCTACATACTTCTTAGGGTCTATCCTCATGTTTTTATGTATACATTTCACTGAATAAAAGTCAGCCAGTTATTTGGTTATGCTCAATATCTGCTTACTTACGGACAGTGTCCGTTTAAGTCATAAACTGTTTACCAACAGCTCATAATAAATAATTAACGTAATACAAATCAGTTTTTGATGTTTAAAAGTAGGCGTAAAAGTGTTTTAACGGTACACATGGCAATCTTGATTATGTAAAGCCTCAAGGTGTACCGTTTAATAGTTTTTTCATAATGTGTTCAATTATTACTATTAATTATCAGAATAGTACAAAGCCAAATGTTTTTGCATATTATTAACTGTCGATTTTAATGGACCAATAATATATTTAAACCTATAGTAGAAAAAGCCGAAAAAATAAATAAAACTCAAACAATTATTTAATTATACAGTGTTTTGGGGGGTATAGAATCACTTGGGTTAAACGTCTAATTTTAAAGTGAAAGGAAAATGTATATTTAATTTCTGATTTAGATTTACCCTTTTAGTTGTATGATAGCAACATTTCTAAAATTATTTTCCTGAAACTGTGATTTTTTAATAGGCGTTTTTGCACCAATATTTACATAATTTCATTTTATCCTTAAAAGTGCCAAAATTCAACAAGTTACCTTAATTGATGATTGCATTTTGACTTTTGTCCCTTACATTTGTTAAAACAGCAAATATTTATTTCTGAGTTTATTGTGACAGTATGAATTTTTTGTTTCAAAATCACACTTCATTCAGGTAGTATAGAATCATTTTTTCTGAGAGGTGTTGCACGTAGTGATATATTTTGCATGGAAAAATGTCCCAAATAATTTCACCGTTGAATAAATGTATGCGTATATGATATATCTTCAAGACTGGAAAGTTTTAAAATAATCTAAAATGTATGAGCTGAGAAAACTGAATTTAAACAGGAAATAATTCTTTACTACCAATGATTCTATACACCCCAAAGGACTGTATGCAAGCATGTTTAAAGTGAAAATGCTACTGGATAACTAAATCGAGACGCTTATTGCAATGCTTGATAAACAATTCAAGAATGCCGTCCCTTTAAAGAAGGAAACTATTAGTTATTGGGTTTGTTACTGACCCCCTACATAAATATGTGGGGTTAGTAAGATGTTTAGGGGGCGGGGCAATAGCGGGTTAGATCTCTACTGCGAGCTCCACTTTTCAAATGAGGAAGTGTCGATTATTACGGTCTCACATCTCTATTATCTCTCCTGAAAGCTCACGGACCTAGAGACAAAAGGAAAACAGAAAATAATCCAATAATTTTCTCAATTTTAGGCAAATTTTAATTTGAAAAATAGTTTTTGCTTTACTTTAGCATACATCTGCAGTGTAAAAGAGTTTGACCGAAGCACCACATGTTCAGCTAGATAGTGTATGAATTTTGTATTTTTCTTAGGGGTCACATGAATTTGAGCGAGAAAAAACCAAACTGGCTAACTTATGTATGTTATTATTGTTTTAAATTACTAGTCCTGGCTATACTGGCAAATCATGTCCTCGGGACTAAATGACAAATCGATAGTGTTATTACTTACTGGTTATTTATCAAGCCCAATCTTTGGTGCTAGGGGCGTGATATCTATTGCACCTCACCTTATACTAACTCTCCTGAATATACTTAATAAAACCGAGTCTGCTACTTTCTACTTTGTGTTATGTCTTGTTATACCCCACGTAATGTGTGTGTGTGTGTGTTGTTGGGGTGGGGGTGTATACTGGAATCACCTTGTCCGCCTGTCCGCCTTTCCGAAACTTGCTAGGAAGTATCAGTATCGAGTGGACATGCGCATACTGTCATGACGTTCCGGTTCGATTATTTTCCACTGAGTTATGGCCCTTTGTTTTTCTAAGATATATATATATATATATATATATAATTCGAAATTCTTGTCCGGGCTATTTCTCTAAAATTCCTTGTTAGAATTTAGCGAAACGTTCTAGGAAGTATCAATCAATGTCAAGTGGAGATATGCATACTGTCATGACGTTCCGGTTCAATGATGTTCCATTGAGTTATGGTCCTTTGTATTTTGAATGCATTTCATACTTGGTGGGGATTTCTTGGCGGGGATTTCTTTATTTACACTGTCCTGTTTTAATGGGATGACAGTAGGGTAAGTGTGAGGTTTGGTGCACCCTAAAACCGGTTTAAACCCCCAGTGGCCTACTTTGCCACTGACCGTTCCAAGGCGGTATCCCTATTGTCAACCCTTTAGTGATTGTGATGTCGTTTGCATTTATTATTGTTTTTGCTTTCTTGTTTGTCTGTTTGCGTGTTTGTTTCTGTGTTTTGTGGTTGACTGTCCTCCTTGAATGCAACTTTCCCTGTCCGATCTTTTTATATTTCTTTTGGTAGTGAAATAGAAAATACTTGTCCGCGCTATTTCTCTAAAACTCCTTGTCAGAATTGATTGAAAATTGCTTGAAAGTATCAATATCAAATGGAGATTTGCATACTGTCATGACGTTCCGGTTCAATAATTTTCCACTGAATTATGGCCCTTTGTATTTTTAATGCATTTCATACAATCAGGAAGTTCGTCAGAAGAGGATATAACCCATTGGTTTTACAGCGCACTGCATGTTTAGTGATTGACCCCTCTACAGTCAGTCATTACGCTTCACTTTTCACTTGTGCGATGACTGGACTACCTCTTGGGACTCTATGGTTGTACCTACTGAAACCCCAACTAAGGGAGGTGGGTGCATGACATTTCGTCCCTCGGGTTTTCTGGTCGTACCCTATATTGGTTTTCTCTTTAGCTGCAACTACTATGGTTGTTCAGTACGATTCTGGATACATCCTGAGATGTTTATTATTTTGTATGTGTTTCTTTAGTTAGTTTCTCAGGATGTGGACTTTATTGTTAGAGAATTCCTTTTGATGGGATGTAGTTTTGTTTACACTGTCTTGTCTATTTGGGCGATGAAGACAGGATAATAGCGAGGATTGTGCGCATATAAAATCGATTCAAGCTAATCAGTAGGTCTTATTGCCTACTGACCGTTCCAAGTCGGTAACCCTGTCTTCACCACCCTTTCTGTTGTTTTGTTTTTACAAATGTGTAAGTACTCAAACTTGTTTTGTTTTGTTTTGTTCACACTGTCTTGTCTATTTGGACGCTGAAGACAGGATAATAGCGAGGATTGTGCGTATATAAAATCGATTCAAGCTAACCAGTAGGCCTTATTGCCTACTGACCGTTCCAAGTCGGTAACCACCCTGTCTTCACCACCCTTTCTGTTGTTTTGTTTTTACAAATGTGTAAGTACTCAAACTTGTTTTGTTTTGTTTACACTGTCTTGTCTATTTGGGCGCTGAAGACAGGATAATAGCGAGGATTGTGCGCATATAACATCGATTCAAGCTAACCAGTAGGCCTTATTGCCTACTGACCGTTCCAAGTCGGTAACCCTGTCTTCACCACCCTTTCTGTTGTTTTTTGTCTCTTTCATTGTATTATCAAGTCCTTGTTTGCACTACAGTGTGGACCTACGATGCCATTGCGCTCGGACGCTGTGGTTTCTATGGGACCCTATATCTCATTTTTGGTAGTCAAATAGAAAATTCTTGTCCGGGTTTTTTCTCTATAATATATGTCTATATATCTTATCAAGCTTATAGGAACAAACTCTTGTATGTTTACCCACCCCACAACAAGTTGCCAGCGCGGGGTATTTGTCCGCCTTCGGCGACAGTTCTAGTTTCTGTTTGTTGTTTCCAAGGAATCCACTTTTATGAGCTATACGTATTGTTTGACGTCTCCATTACGTCAATGTTTTATCTCAGGAACTCGGGAGTACTAATTCGTATACTCCAGTGCAATCTACTGAAGATAATGTTGTTTCGACGCATATCAGTCAGTGCAAGATTTTCAAGGCTGAATAGACGAAAAGCGAAACAGACTTACAACGATGTAATGGGTTCCCAAATTACACAAACAACCATATAAAGCCCGTTTTATTTCAAATTCTAGTTCTTGCACCACTACAAATATCTCCAAACTTTTAACATCTTGTCTTACTGCTGTTAAAGATCACGTTAAACAATATTGTGCTAAAGCTTGTGAAAACTCCGGAATTAGTAATTTATTTCGTTTTATTACAAATTAAGGCGACGTTCTTGATAAAATTTGCAATAAACGTCAAGCTTCATCTGAAAGTACTTATAATTTTTCTACATTATATACAACTTTACCACACAACCTTATCAAAGACAAGTTTATTGCTCTCATTTAAAAAAAATTGCTAGGGAAAATACTACATTTTTGGCCTGTACCAATATTAAAGCGTTTTTTAAAAACAACAGTTTGGCCAATTACACTATGTGGACTTGCCATGAAGTTTGTGAATCATTTATTTTTCTATTATATATTAGGTATGGAACTACCGTTTATAGACAAATTGGTATCCCTTTGGGTACGAACTGTACACCCCTTGTCACAGATTTGTTTTTATATTGCTATGAAAAAGACTTCATGTTGAGTCTTTCACCAGATACCCAGGCAGATGTTACTGACGCCTTTAATGACACCTCTCGGTATCTGGACGACATATTGAACATTGACAACCCTTTCTTTTCTACTAGGGTTAATAATATATATCCTAAAAAACTTCATCTCATGAACTGACTCAATAAAACCGAATCTGCTTCTTTATCTCTTGTTTGTGCTTGTTGTTTCCAAGGCATCCACGATTCAGTATTTATTAACACAGCTAATATTTCCGATACTAACCATGCTAACGCTTCTTTTCTCGATTACATCTCTCTATTGAAAATGTTGAAATAATTAGCAAAATATATGACAAGAGAGATGATTTTTAATTTTGATATTGGTAATTATCCCCATTTAGATGGCTAGTTAGATAGTTTCCCGAGCAACTTCTTATGGGGTCTATGTGTCTCAACTTATTCGTTTTTCTAGAGCTTGTACTCGAGTTGAGGACATTACTATTCGTAATCTTTGTATAACTAAATAGCTACTCCATCAGGGCTTCCGTTACTATATACTTCGTAAAACCTTTGCAAAATTGTATTATCGTAACTCTGATCTTCTTTCCAAATATAAAAGTAATTAAGAACTCTTCTGCGACAAGGATTCTATGGTGACGTGATTTACAAACTCCGTCAGCATTACGTGGTCCCGCGTTAATTCCATTAAGCCATTGCGAATGCTTATATTAGCAGCAGTTTATAACTGATATTTCGACAATAAAACGCGTCTAAAATATATTTTTACTAAAAAACAGTAAAAATGCGATAACCTGTTTAAATGACCTATTAAATGTTTCAGTTTTACAATATGCAAACATTTTAAGTCGAAATTAAGGTTTAATTTCTTACACCAGCCAACCCCGTTTTTGCTTCTTGGAGGTGTCTCGGACCACGTAATGAGATCCTTGGTCATGATCACATTTGGACTATCGTTGTTAAACTTGTTAAAAAGGTTTATCAAAAGCGGTTATGACCCTATCATTTTGCAACGCACTGCATGCTTGGTGGTGACCCATTTACAGTTCGCCACTATGCGTTCCTCTTTAATTGTGCCATGACCGGACAGGCTGTGGACCCTATGATGAAGTCTACCTAAAGCCCAAAAGGACGGTGACGTTTGATGTTTGTCTGCAATCTTGTCTTGTCGTGCCCTCAATGGTTTATTCTATTGTTGCTCTGGCTTCTGCCAAGTCAATGAGTACCTTCTTTGTGGCTTGCTATGCTATTGTCTTTTGCATTTGTATATACACGAGTGTTGCCTCTTTGTGTTTTACTTATATTGTCTATTAATGCTGCTTGTTGGTTAGAGAATAGTTCATGGCGGGGATTTCTTTATTTAGTCTCGTTTTATTGGGATTACAGTAGGGTAAGTGTGAGGTTTGGTGCACCCTAGAACCTGGTTTAAAACCCTAGTAGCCTTTCTTTTGCCACTGACCGTTCCAAGGCGATAGCCCTATTGTCAACCTTTTTTTGTGTTTGTGACGTCATATGCCTTTATTCTTTATTAACATTGACATTCATGTTTGTCGTTTTGCGTGTTTTGTGGCTGACTGTGTTTTCTGAAAGCTGCATTTCCTGTTTGACTTTAATACTTATTTTTATGTCTAGCAATTGTGGTTTTAATAATAATAATAATAATAAAAAATAGGCAAAACAGGTAAAAACCTAAGTTTCACCATGTAGCCCAACTGGAAATCTCCACAAAAGTCTAGGATTTTTTTTGCTCGGGCTTACGTGTTTGAGTAAATGTCCGACCTTGGTGCATCCACATAATAGTTTGCTGCTAACATTCCGTCGTCCGTTGAACAACTTTCTTTCGTCCGTTGAACATTATTATCGCGAAAATATGCGATTAGTATTAACTTGCTGCTAACTTTAGTTTTTGCAACCATCCTTGAAACTGAGTCGACGTTAAAATATGCCATAAGTATTAGTGTACGGCTGTTTGTCTTTGTTTCCATGTCCGTTGAGAAAAAAAAACGTTGCTAAAATATGCGATAAATATTAGTTTGCTGCTTACTTATTTTGTTTCCATCGTTCGTTGAAAATGAATCGACGAGAACATAGAGGACCTTACATGAGTAAATGTGTATTATTGATTTTAATGAACGAGTTGGATAACATGATAGGATACGAGGCTCTGTCGAGCGAGTTTATTAAAGTCAATAATACACAGTCACGAATGTAAGTTTCTGTTTACGAATATAAGATTCTGTTTATCACATAACACACCTACGAAGTGATATTTTCACGTTAATGTTGTCAAATTACCTTACATAGGGCGGCAGTTTGTAAGAGAAATCATGACGTCGATTTGTTGTTTACATGACGTCGCTACGTTACGTGGCTACAAATGCGTTCGACCTACAAATAATGCGACATCTTAAACCAAAGTTAACGTTGCTAGCATGCATTTCATGAAGCAAGATTTCAAATAATAATAAATAGTTAAGGTGTCTGAAAGTATCGTATGATATCGTATGATATCGTATGATATACCATTTCAAAAAATGATAAATAGTGTTTGAAAGTATCGTATGATATCGTATGATATACCATGCAAACAATTGGGATTAAATGTTTGACTGTATACAAACACAGTGATTCGGTCATCATTTGCATCTGTAATACACTAGTGTATTACGAGAAATAAGTCATGGCTTTATTGCACTCCCAGAAGCCATGTTATGTGATAAATATGGAATAAGCATATATATGCGGCTAACATTCTCTATTTCCATTGTCCGAAAAATATTTAGTATTTTCCCTGTGCTACGAATTGGGATTAACGAGCCGAATATAGGTAGCTTTGAAGTAGAATACCGCTTAAGCCAATGCTAGGGGGCATGAGAGGTGTTTCGTCTTATAACCTCTCATGCACAGACACAATAAAACCGATTCCTCTACTTTATTCTCTTGGTTGTGTTTGTTGCTTCCAAAGGATCTCCCGTATCTGTATTTATTAGGTGGCTGTTAATTTTCTTTCTTTCCATCGTCATTGAAAACAAAACGTTACGAAACTATGCTGCTACTTTATTTGTTTCCGTCGTCCTTTGAGAATGATTAGTCGTGAAAAATGTCAATATTAACATATGCGCGACAAAGCTCATCAAGAACTATTGATATAATAACGATAATTGTTGCATGATTAAGCATTACTTTGGGAAGGACCGTAACTAATGTTGTTAGAACTTGTGGCCCACCCCGTTTGCATATTATATGGCAATAAAATTGCTTAAATCAGCATGATTAAGTCATTATTTATTAATGTAAATAGTAATTATTAATGGTTCTAAATGGCAACAACGGTATGACTGACATATTAAAAAGGTTATTATTTAGAAGGCGCGGAACCAGCATTCTGATTAAGGAACATTTGAAATTGCCTTCAAATGTTGGCAACCTGTTATCTGTATTTGTTTGTATCTTGCGTTGTCTTTATTGAATGATCAATACGCATTTCTTCGGTTTTTGAGAGTCTCAAGCCGGTATTTTAAGGTCATACGTTATAGCTTGGAATATATCCGATCTCCCCATTTGCCGGTAACTCATGAACCCGCTCCTGTGTTTCTTCAGTTAGTGGAAATATATTGTGTTGCGAATATGGTTTTATACCACCAATGCTAGTATGTCACCACTGTTAGTATATCACCAATTGTAATATACGTAACGGACGTTATACTGTGTTTTTTTTATATTTACGAATGTTCAATGTTAATACATTTTGTATTTAGCTTGTACGTTTAACATGGATGTTGTAACACGTTGCAGTGTTAAATATATAAGAACAAACAAAAGTTTCATACAGTCACTTTTAAACATCTAAATACGGCATCAAACACATCTTTTAACAATGGTTGAGTATTATGTAGAGATAGTTTTGTTAATTGCAATCGGATTAATAATTCTGTTTGGGACATTTGGAAACATTTTATCGGCCATCATATGGAGCAAAGGAAAGAGGTGTCGGTTAACAGCTTGTTCGACATACTTCAAACTTCTTGCATTCTGTGACATGTTTGTGCTGTTAGTTCCGGGTATTGAACTTTTTCTTAGCATGGTGCCAATGAGTATATCTCTACAGAATGTTAACGATTTTTTATGCAAGATGCTCCCCTTCAGTGTTTGTGTAGTACCGATATTGTCAGCGTGGATTATTGTAAGCGTGACTATTGAACGAACATTGAGTATATGTTTTCCATTGAAATTTGTATTAACAAATACCAAAAGGCGCGCCTGGATACTGTTCTTGGTTATATCATCAGTGACTGCGTTGCTTTTTTCACCACATCTTATTTTATCCAAGACGACCACGTACGGAACAAACGAAACACAGATAACATATTGTGAAGGAATATATTCAACACACTTGTATGAATCAGTGAAGAGTGTTTTGACCATAGTCCAATTCTGTCTTCTCTTCGTGTTGCCATTAATGGTAATCGTGACATGTAACGTCATTATCCTGATAAAAATGCGAAAACGCATCGTGATGTTTCGAGAACTTGGGAGCACAGGAACTGGCAACAGACTCGAAGAGCTCAGAAGTTTCACATACATAGTTGTAGCAATAAGCATTGTGCATTGTATCTCTGCGGGTCCCATGTCAGTATGTGAACTATTTATAATCGTTTCGGAATATACAGGTAATAATCCGTGGGACAATGGCCTATATATCGCGATGAGAGTGTCCAATGTTTTAATTTATTTAAATAGTGGCGTGAACTTCTTACTATATTGTGTAATTGGACGTGATTTCAGGTCGGATTGTAGAGACATTCCTGCTGCCATTTCGTCGATCTGTAAACGTGACTAAGGGCCTGTCAATCTGTCAAATTTGATCGCTCTTGCAGATGTGGAAATCACCGATGCGTGTTAGAATCCTACTGGGGCTCTACTTGTTGAGGAAGAAAGTGACGATTTCTACAGATCGCGGGAGGTATACAGTACAGGTTCTACCCAGGAAAAATGGGGTGGTCTGCCTCTACCACAAATAAACCCATCGTCACATATGGCCTAACATGTGGATAACATGACGTAAAACACCATTCAAACAAACAAACAAAAGATGTGAAAACATAATTATTTGGACATAATTAATTACGGTTTAAAATATCTGTGACATTGATTTACAAATTACAATATATCGATATCACGCTACATGTCTATTTGTGTTTGCAGTAATGGCCATACATTGTTTTCTCGGCGACATACAGTTGTCCGTGTCAGCACATTATTTTCCAAGGGTTCTAATATCAGATGTTACAGTCGTCATCAAACCTGCTCAAGAGACTAACTCTATAAAGAGACCATCAGCTTTAAGAGACCACTGGTTCACTGCTCCCGGTTGTATTGTTTTAAATTGAAATACACCTCTATTAAGAAACCACCAGTTTTCGTCTTCCATTTGACTGAATTATTACATCTACCCGGATATGGTACGATATTTAAAAAGTGTATGACACAAGCCTAATAAACATTTGATTACTGAGCTGCTGTTGAAACATCCCTTTTCTGTTTTCAGAACATTTTTTATAATGATATATTGTTAGCAAAATCAAACTTAATGTACTCTTGTTTTAATTAAAACGTGTAGTGTCATTTTAAACTCTGTTAAATGTGAAATATAGGTCCATCGGACCGGGAACTCTTATTTTGTTGGCTATTCTGGTAATTAACATGACACCAGTAGTCAATCATTTATCCATTTAAAGACATCACACCAGAATCAAAAGACCACGGACATTTTACAGCTAGAGACGATCACAAACTTGTTAATCCTCTACTGTGGAAAATATTTATTGAGGCCCTGAAATAATTTTATATGACTACATTGTGCAATGTTTCTTACAATTGCTAAATGTTCATTTTACTGTTTCGAATAGAAATATTTAAATATGGCAGATTAAAAAGGTAAAATCTGCCAATTCAATTAATTTTATTATAACAAATATGTATAGACTGAAATAATACACAATAAACAACATAACAATCATGACAAAATATCCTTTCTATGACAAGTGTGAACCAGCATCCAGATTAAAACAGATAAAAATTATGAGCCAAGTCATATTATCATAACAGACCCTTTTGTAAAACAGCTTTCATTATCGACAATCAAAAGTTTTGACGTTTACAAAACTCCCCAGAATTACATTTTCAGTATTGACTCTTATATAACACACTAAACATTTTTCACGACAAAAGGATAGGTTCTTGTGGTGATATACAGTACATTTTAAAAACAAACTTAGCTGTGTGTCATTGGTATGAACACATTAGTTTGGAAAACGCACGTCGATCATCCTATGGATACCGAAATCGAATTTGGTTAAGATGGGTCAGTTTATTTTTCGAAGACTGTATTTGGAGACCATTTTAGAAGACCCAATTAATTAAGAAATAATAAATGAGTACCTGTGTTTTATCGGTGAATAAAATACAGTTAGGAGTTCGGATGCGTAGTAATTAAATCACGAGTGTGTTAGCACGAGTGATTTAATTACTCGCATCCGAACGACTAACTGTATTTTATTCACCGATAAAATACAGGTACGTATTTATTATTTCGATTCTAACACAACAATAACCCCATAGTTTACGCTTTTGTTGGGGCACTATATGTTATCTCGGAGGTAAAGGTAATCAGGCTGCTATGTTTGCAGGCTGTTCCATTGGGCGCCCCCGTATGCAAAGCTCTGCGTTTCAATACACTACTAGTCACGTGACAAACAATTAAGTCATTGCTTACGTCATATAGCTTGCGCTGTATGACGTCAAATGTTCTCAACTTGTTCAAGATGCTTATTAATATTATATGTACTGATGCATATGATGGGTTTATACCGGGTGTGTGCACGGTTTGGGAGCATGGCACGTTTGTTGTAACTAACATTTCATTAAAATTACTGTTGAGTTTGTCTTCGTGACGTATATTTAACAAGTGACGTCATGTAACGCGGCGCTTCAACGGATGAAATATACGCGGGGAATTAAGGGAACAGCTGTATTTTATCGTAGAATAACATACAGCTGTCTCTCTTCTTTGTGTATATGAAAAACTGCGGAGGTCGTGTTAGAATGTAAGTTTACACATAATTATTATTAAATTAACAATATAATATATGTTGTCGTAAACTTAACCAAAATAAATACTAAAAATATTGAAATTAAATCATTCTGGTACTGTTACACATAACATTTAGAAATAATTAAATCGGATTTAAAATTGTTTGTCGTGGCCTCATAATACAACAGTACGTACCAATCTCCAATTTTGCATGAAATTCTCGTACTTCTCACAATGCATGAAAAAAACAATCATAATTATGCCCCCACTATTTCTATAGGATGGATTAGGCTGGTGTGATGTCTTTAACTAGTCAACCCAATACGATACATCCGACAAACAATATCACGTGCTACTGAATTATAACAAAACCTATTGTCAGTATACTCCGACATCAACAATTGGGCGGAGATATCTAAGTGCATGCGCCATGTTTATTGTTTATATACACGTGTCCCTGTGAAGAAAAGAATCCCTCGGAGTCATTTCTACCTCGATATAAATGCCCTTACAACCAAGAACCCCGATACATGCCGACTGATGTCATATCAGTTCATGTGTATTGAATGCAATGTGTCATTGTATTCAATAATAACGTAAGTACTCAAACTTATTCCACGTGGTATTTGCCACTACTCCGGGCTATAAAAGGCTCTGGGTATTGTTTCACCACTAATAGGATATGTTGTCTGCTTTTTAATTTAGTCTTTTGGCTGTTACTTGTGATACGCAGGATTCATAACCGCTGCTCCCAACTAAATTCCATTACTTTTTATTTCGCTCTTCGGGGCATTTAATTTTATTAGATACTGGGACCATACGCCGTACGACATGGGGAAGCAAATAACTCCATGTCCACCGCCGTATGCATGCGATCTTTGGGATGGTTAAAATTGTGTACTGTTGATTTTATGAATATTGAGTTCTGCTCAACCCGGGGCTAGAGGGCGTGAGCGGTAGCCAGCATATTTCACTACCGCTCATGAACAGTCTCAATCAAACCGAGACTGCAATATTTCGTATGTGTCGTGCTCGGCCGTTTCCAAAGGTCCATTATCATACTTTTTTTTGCATAGTCAAATGGTGTGTATCTATCACAGTGATTTAAGACATTATGTCCTGCCAAAGAGGTCCTTATCTACTTCATCGGTCTTATTATCTTAAGTATATATAGATATAAAAATCGAACAGGAAAAGCAGCATATAAGTACGACAATCAACCACAAACACGAATAAAAGGCCAAATAAGACATCACAAACACAAAAAGGGATGGCCACAGGGCTACCGCCTGGGAACGGTCGGTGGCAAAAAAGGCCACTGGGGTTTTATTATCTAAAGTATTTCTTCATTCATACGGCTCAAAGAGTCGCTAGTAAAATAATTACAGTTCATATATCTGACAATATACGAGGTCGGTTTAACCCCCAGTGGCCTACTTTGCCACTGACCGTTCCAATGCGGTAGCCCTATTGTCAACCCTTTTGTGTTTGTTATGTCGTTTGCATTTATTATTACTTTTGCCCTCTTGTTTGTCTGTTTGCGTGTTTGTTTCTGTGTTTTGTAGTTGACTGTCCTCCTTGAATGCTACTTTCCCTGTCCGATCTTTTTCTTTATTTAGCCAACTGTCGTCAAGTATGTATCAGTAAATAATATAACCGTCAAATTTGCATTAAGTCGCCCGATGATAGCCTCGGTCACCCGGCCCGCTTCTGTTTTCTTCGTTACGCTATGCTACACGGATCCAGAACCCGGGCCTGGGGAAACTACGACGTTTAAAATCGCCCTCTCGTTTTGGGCGATTTTGGCGAGATTTTGAGAGATTCAACGAGACTTTCTAAACACTTATTTCTAAATTAATTTCATAATAATTTCTTACTTTCAACTTTTGAGAAGCACCATGTGACGTCAAAAATGGTAACAGGTGCATCAACAATTGACGTTGTACGTTTATTTACAACATGACGTCACACAAACGTCAGCTTTATGCACGTGAAAAAAACGCGCAAATAAATTGGACTAATCGCTAGTGGGCGCTTTAATTGGCCTAATCTGCCCAGCCGATATCTGCAAGTAAGACATATGCATGATACGGTCTACCTGGCCGAGACTAGCCCGATGTATTCCGGCGTTAATTGAAACAACTAAGTTGAAAGTAAACCTTTGGTAAAAAGTTATGCGAACAGTGAGAATCATGCCACTCAAACCACTCTGTACTAAGATGCGACCATCGTTACCTAGAGTGACATGTGGTATAGTCAGATCCACGGAAGGTCAATTGAGTAATTATCAGTGTCAATTGAGAAGTTTGACGTTTTTGTTTCTGATGTCTCATTAACATTGTAATTTGTTTTAGGCATGTTTGTAGTTGAATGTGTTCTATGAAAGCTACATTTCCCGTTCGACTTTTATACCTGCTTGTATCAGCGATTGATGATTGGTTCAGTACAGAACTTCATTTCGATTATAATCAAATACCCTAAAAGACACTTATTAGTACATTATTTCATAAAGGAGAAATCTGGAAATCACCGAACACGATAAATACACAAATACTGCAGTGTCCCGGTTTGATTGAGACTGTTCATGAACGGTAGTGAAACGTGCTTTCTAGCGTTCACGCCCTATAGCCCCGGGTTGAGCAGAACTCAATATTTAGCATGGCAATAGTACAGAAATTTATTTGAGCCATCACGAAGATGGTATGCATATGACGGTGAAGTGTACAATTATGACTTAAAGAATCGTATGAAAACTCATCAATATGTTTTTAACAGATTACAGTTGAAAATAAATAATATATTTGATAATTCACTCACCGACTTTAAAAAAGTGTTCAAAATTTAAGAACATTATGATGACAATGGTTGGTTTATTGGCATTTAAAATCGGGTTGCTTATAAGTGTCGTCCAGTGTATGTGTATTAAAGGTTGCAAATCAGGCTTTGAGATCAAATATTGTTTCAAAGCAATACAATTCTTTACAGGCAATATAGATATAAAAATTGAACAGGAAAAGCTGCATTCAAAGACGACAGTCAACCACAAACACACACAGAAACAAAGAAATAAAAGGCCAAATAAGACATCATAAACACAAAAAGGGTTGACAAATAGGGCTGCCGCCTTGGAACGGTCAGTGGCAAAAAAGGCCACTGGGGGTTTAAACCAGGTTCTCGGGTGCACCGAACCTCACACTTACCCTACTGTCTGTCAACCCAATAAAACGGGACAGTGTAAATAAAGAAATCCCCGCCATAAACTATTCTCTAACCAACAAGGATTAATATGAAATATAAACAAAACACAAAGATGCTATATATATAAATACTAAAAACAATAGCCTAGAAAGCCATTAAAAAGGTACTCAATGACTTGGCAGAAGCCAGAGCAACAAAAGAATACACCATTGAGGGCACGACCAGACAAGACTGCAGACAAACAACAAACGTCACCGTCCTTTTGGGCTTAAGGTGGACACATAGATGATCATGTATATATACCACTGTATATATCATGTAGAAGTGTTGTCTATTATTACATTGCCATTGTGTTTGTGTTTCGAACAAAATATGATTTTGGTACTTAGATAAATCATAAAAAGAGGTATTGTTTTTTATAATTATGTTGTTTTAATGATGAACAAGGAACATTATATCTTCAATAATCTTCAAACATAATCATATATGATGATAAAATGGAATACCATATAAGCGGATGTTCCAAACATATGTCAAGATAACACGACATTCAACAAATATAACTTTAAATACAAATATGTTGCTACAAACGGGTAAGAAGGTGACAAATGTACCTGTATTTTAACACTCAATATTAACATTAACACCAGTTTTTTTTATTGGAAATGTGTATGCTATAGTGATTGTCGTGTATAAACACTTTCAGGGATATTCATATTGTATCTTCCAATTAAACTGAATCAATCCCATCTGAATTTAAGTATATATGTTGCTTATTTGATTTTAAGAGACGAGCCCTCCAAATAAGGCAAAATTACACAACAAAACCGTTTATCAAAACTCTATCCAGGTAATATAACAATATATATGTGCCGATTAAAAAAATAGGTTTATTCATGCTTTCTGAAAAATAACGTGATTGAATATTCGTAAAATTACATATGCGTTGGTTTCTCTTTATCCGACACTACAGTTGTGCGGTTTCATCTAGTTGGTTAAAGTCGTTTATTCGGGCATGTTCACATCCTATGTAACCACTGTGTCAAATATGACCCCCGCCCACTTCAAGGAGGAATTCAGATTACAGGGTAAAGTTATTAAACAATATTGAAAATATTGAAAACTGTAGCTACATTGTTCATTTCGATGAATTTGGCATCTCGACATTGACCTTATGATATACACATTCTAGGTATTCATTGTGCTTAATATGAACGCCCTCCTTCAACTGATATAGGAGAAGAATAAATAAACAAAAAAGTTGCATGCTGACCCCATATGACTATAGGAAGGTCTTTACATCAATCGAAAAACACATTGCATATTTTATGTGTTGATCACTACTTATAGCATGGAAAGCATTTCAATAAACGATATTGCAAATTGTTGTTTAGAAGTTCGTTTTGGTGTGTTTGCCCATGATTTGTGGCATCAGGCCTCCAACCGTCGATCCGAAACCTTCGTGTTTATTTATTTAAACGTCCTAGTCAACCACGATGCAAGATATGAACACCCTCCTTAAGTTATATATGAGTTTACTTTAAGCTAATACAATACAAATACATAATGCCCCCATATAAGCATATGACCCAGGGATAACGGTGTGCACATCAAACATCATTGCATAATGTATGTGTATTTCTTGTAAACCGGACAAAGATATTCGTCATTTACCGTGGCTAGATATTTCCATCTCACCCTAGTGATAAAATTCACGCGCGCACCAACATCCGGTATGCAGGAAAACATGCAAAACGTTAGTAGCTGGTGGCGTCAACGCACAACATGTCTCTGATATGCAAGAAAAAGAATCTGTCAGGGGTATTCGGTTCAGATAAGAAATTCTAACCCTCGGTATAACTGTTTTAATCAGAACCTCGGCATAGTGTCGGTTTCGATAAAAACACATAAAACTCGGGTTGGAATTCCCTATCTTCACCAATACTCATGATAGATTTTTTATAATCATTACGTATAGCGTGAAAGACAATTTATTAAATACTGTTGAAAACTTTGTACCGGTCGAAATCACATGGTGGTCGAAAACTGATAGGAAGACGATATATGTAAAGATTTAACCTAAAACCATATGCTCGACTGCGTGCGCAGGCGTCATGGATAATAATATATATATAAGACAGTCGCCGTTTTCACCTGCTTCGGCATACTCAGCTGCATTGAGACCCTTATTATCGATCTTGTAAACCATGTCTTTATAATTCTTACATAGATATTTCACGACGGAAAGTTTGCCCCCTAAAGCTGCCATGTGTAACAGAGTTCCGCCCTTACTAGCTACATACTTGGGGTCTATACCCTGCTTTATTAGACAAACAAGACAGTCCAGGTGGCCAGCTTCTGCTGCAAAATGTGCCGCGTTGAGACCATTATTATTGATCAAGTGAACCATGTCTGTGTAGGTCTTACACAGATATTTCACGACCGACAGTTTACCACATAAAGCTGCTCTGTGCAACAGAGTTCCTCCTTTGCTAGTTCGAGACATGGGATCTATTCCGTGTTCTTCTAGATAGATAGGAATGCCTAAGTGTCCGCCTTCCGCTGCATACTGTGCTGCATTGCGACCATTATTATCCAGCATGCTAATCATGTATTTATAAGTCTCACATAAATAGTTCACGATAGACAGTTTGCCAGCTAAAGCTGCCATCTGTAGCAGAGTTTCACCATTTCTAGTTAGAGACATGGGATCTATTCCCAATTCTATAAGATATATTAGACAGTCCAGGTGTCCCCGTTCTGCTGCATATTGTGCCGCGTTGAGACCATTATTATCTTGCATGTTAACCATGTCTTTGTAAGACTCACATATATATTTCACAACAGACAGATTCCCACATATAGCTGCACTGTGTAACAGAGTTTCTCTCTTATTAGTTAGAGACATGGGATATATTGCTTGTTCTATCATATACACAAGACAATCCAGGTATCCGTGCTCTGCTACAAACTGTGCTGCATTTTTGCCATTAGTATCGAACAATGAAACCGTGTCTTTACAACTCTCACATAAATATTTCACGACAGAAAAGTGACCACCTGAAGCTGCCCTGTGTAGCAGGGTTTCCCTCTTACTAGTAAGAGACATGGGATCTATTCCTTGTTCTACCAGATATACAAGACAGTCAAACTTACCATTGAATTCTGCAAAATGCGCGGCATTGTGGCCAGTATTATCTGACATGTGAAGCATATCTTTATAAGTCTCACATAAATATTTAACTATAGACATGTTACCATGAAATGATGAAATGTGTAGAAGAGTTTCCCTCTCCCTATTTACAGACATCGAATCTATACCATGTTCTATCAGGTATATTAGACAGTCTAAGTGTCCGCCTTCTGCTGCATATTTTGCTGCATTATGGCCATCCCGATTGGTACTGTGAGCCATATCTTTATGAGTTTCACATATATATTTTGCAACAGCCAGATTGCCGCCTAAAGCTGCCCTGTGCAATAGAGTTCCACCTTCACTAGTTCGGGACATGGGATCTATTCCCTGTTCTATTAGATATATTAGAGAGTCTAGGTTCCCATGTTCCGCTACGTACTGGGCAGCATTGCAGCCATTATTATCTAGCACATATATTATGTCTTTAAAAGTCTCGCATATATATTTCACGACAGACAGCTTGCCACATATAGCTACCCTGTGTAGTAAAGTTTCACCCTTACTAGTTAGAGGCACGGGATCTATTCCCTGTTCTATCAGATATTTAAGACAGTCCATGTGTCCGCATTCCGCTACATACTGTGCTGCGTTATGGCCTTTCTTATTTAGACTGTGAACCATTTCCTTATAGTTCTCACATATATATTTTACGACAGACAGGTTGCCACCTACAGATGCTCTGTGAAGCAAAGTTTCACCCTTACTACTCAAGGACATGGCATCTATACCATGCTCTATCAAATATATGAGACAGTCTAGGTGTCCACCTTCGACTGCATAATGTGCTGCATTTCGGCCATTATTATCTGAAACATGAATCATGTCTGTATATGCCTCACATATATACTTGGCGACAGATAGGTTTCCACCTAAGACTGCCCTATGTAGCAGAGTTTTCCCTGTCTTAGTTAGAGACATGGGATCTATTCCCTGTTTTAGGAGACTTACAAGACAGTCCAGGTTGTCGTCTTCTGCTGCTACATACGCCACATTACGGCCAGTCTTATCTGCCATGCGATTCATATTTGTATGTATCAAATATATATTTCAAGACAAAAGCATTACCATGATATGATGAAACGTTTATCAGAGTTTCCACTCACTAGCTACAGCTATTTGATTTATACATTTGTTATATTATGTTTATAAGACACGTCCACGTCCTGCTTTTAAACGTACTGTGTTTAAATCGCATTAGGTTATCAACCAAAGACTTGTTTTAGTCCTCGAACACATTAAGACATCTAGTTTACCAGTAGCTGCTACTTTGAACAGTAGATCTACGCATGATCCATCACTTTGAAGAAAATGTCTTCGTGTTTTCTAGTCGTGTTATGTTCTCCTCTGTAAAGAAAGATTGCAAGATATATTTCGAGTGTAATATTGTATTCTATACAATGTATAATATTCAATATTCCAATATATACTTCTCTAAGTTTGCTCATCACCTCGATTTCAATTCGACATTTTATATACAGTGGCTGGTTTTACCAACAGCATTAAACTTAACAAATATTTTTGTTTTACGATTAATTTATGTGAAATTATTTTATTGTAAGAAATTGATTAGAAGACAATTTGCTTGTGTATTTTTCTTTGCATTTCACCTTTTGTAAGGTTCAGTTTCGCGCAGTATTTGGGGTGAAAGGCAAAACATGTTTGATGCTGAGCAAACTTTGAGTAGTAAAGAATTCAACAGATCAAGTATTTCACGAAAACTAATGTCAAAAGTGTTTTAAAATATACTATACTATTATATATCAGACATTTTGTTGAACACAACACACTGAAATCCAGCCTTATTGGGTATGTATCAAGGGTGCATGGATTTATATTTCTTCACCAACACATAAAAAAACTCGTGAAAAAAATGTCGCATATGATATGAATATGAACACTATGACTGAATTAATGAATGGTGTTTAACGGCTTTAGGTTACAGTACCCTATTGCAAAAACCGGTCTGATTGGCAGTAATAGTATAGCAGTAATAGCAAACTCCCATGCCTAACGCATACGTAAGCCTCGTTTTGATTGGGTGAGAGACTAGGTGGAAAATTCAATTATGTAACTTGAATTTGTTATTTATTTCTGATTATTATTTTACACAGCTTTGAAAACAAAAATATCTCTCAAGTGGTGTAAAACAAGTAAATGAAAAGCTATATAAACACATAGCAATTAACTATAGACACATGCATTGCAATTAACTATCATGTCTTTATATCCTTTGGAAATAAACGCACATAAGAGAGGAGAGTAGTAGCAGACTTGGTTTTATTGAGGTATTGTAAAATGCAAAACCTCTTACGCCTCCTAGCACATATTTCAGCAATGTTTTGCTTTTAAAGCTAGAACAGGATTGGACTCGATAATGTTAAAGGACCAGTAAGTAATACATTTACTGAAAGTTATTTACATTTACTTGACATGTTTCTTATAAGACACAAGCTTGACTATGGCCCAACAATGTTAATATGTTGGTTATATATACAGCTGAGCAAATACATTTGAACAATTCGCGTTTTGTTAAATATTATTGCATTTCAGATTAAAATTTAATTGGGTTTTAAGACGCACCAACACATGCAATATTATATATCGCCTAACAGGAATGAACGTGCCAGGCTCATCCTTCATTTACATCAAGATAAAATATGGTGAATGGGCCTAGAACTTCTTACCTGCACAATTGCAGAGTTGCTGCAAATTCTATAGTAGACATCCCATTTACGAAGGAGCCACGTTTCCACGTTTGCATACGTCATGATAAAGACCTTGAATGAACATGATAAAAAAAATGACAAAATGAATATAACTGGGGATGTGTGTGTGGCGTTCTGAGTGGCACTGCATGTGACAGTGTGTTTGTGAGATTGCAGTGGTTGTATTCTACCCTGGCAACCACACGGGGTGCATTTCAGAAAGATGTAATATTAAATCCTCATAGATCTTAAATTATTGAAGTATAAAGAGTCGATACACAGGGGATCCCGCCATTGAACGGCCAGTGGCGAAAAGGCTACTGAGGGGTTAAACCAGATAAAACATTTCAACCAAGATAAATTAGTTTCCTTTTGGTGTTCTTGTGCCGTCTGTTTTATTTCATTTTGTTTATATGTTTGTAATAGTACATTAATGCAATGTTGATATCTGTATCTAACCTACTAAATAGGAATAGTTTAACAACTGCAAGGTTTAAATTGATTCGAAATGGAAAGTACGATTTTTATGTTGGTACGTTTTAATTGATAATTGGATCTTGATACATGTTAAAAATTTCGTTTTCACAGTTTGATTATATATTCGATTATTTATTATTTATTATATAGCTTAGGCTGATCTAAACTCTTACTGTTTATAAAATCCTGAAAAGAACACACAAGAAAACTTGTTTTTGTTTATGTCGATTCAACATTCAAAATACAAATATTGAATAATTATATTCTGTGAGCTTAATCGAAAAATACTTCAGTAGTTGTAAATACTCTTTACAATTTCAAGAACATCTCCTTGCAGATGTAAGGTGCAGATTTTTAAAATATTAATTGCAAGTTACCATGACATACTGTGGATATATATTCAAACAACATAACTTCCTCCACTAAAATGTGCTTTTTGCAGCTGAGTAAATATTGTTCGGGTGCCTACAATTTCGCCGCGATAGTTGCATTATGAATGTATGAATTCATACTGAAGCAAAGACCGCTCTCCAGTTATTACCACAACGATTATTGCTTAATCACAATTAATTCCTTTCACAAAGAAGCGGAGTTATGCAAATGTAAATTGTTTTGATTTTCTCCCGTGAAACGCAAACAATGACATGCTTTATGTTTTGTTATTAAGTTGTAAAGACACTTATTTAGTAATGTGGGACTATAATCGAACATATTATTCTGGTTTATTTAACGTCGTCGAAGAATTAAGTCTTTAATACATGCGACTGCATGGCTTACGTCCTCATGCAAAAGACGAGATTAACACATTGTTTGCATAAACATAATGGCGAAAGCCAGTTTGCCGTTGAGACTCGGACACAACACTTTAGTATTTACAGTCCAGAATACAAAAAAGAGGGCCAAAATGACCCTGAATCGATCACCTGAGGATCTTCGGAATGATGAAAAAAGCGTCCGCTCGCAATGCTTACTGAAAATGTAAGTCTATGTAAAAACATGCAAAATCTCTATATACAAACTTTGGAACCGGGGGCGACCATCGTTGACCCAAGAACTTCAAATGAGCAAACTTGATAGTCCAGGGGTTAGCGATAATAATAAAGAACAAGGGGCCCATGAGGGCCTGTGGATGTTCTTCAAGCTAAAAGGACTCTTATATTAAAGGGTTTCATCATCAACTTCCATTCAATACTTTTTTTACATGTGCAAAACACAACAACACCCACAACCGAAATTTACCCTGACAATTTAAAACATAAAAAGTAATAAAAAAAGGGAAACAAGTGGGATTAGGTTTCCTGTGTACAAGAAGTAAATGAAGTATTTTATCTATGGCGGCCATATTGGATGTCGCATTGACCTAATTTTAACAACTTTGAAAAACATTCACCAGAGGATTATCCATGTGAAGTTTAGTCAAAATTGACCAAGCAGTTTCTGAGAAGACGATTGTTTAAAGATCTTCTCTTCCATATAACACTATGTAAAACTGTGACCCCACAGTTGGGGATAGATATGACCGCTAATAGTGAATGCAAAATATTAAACCTTTGGCTCTTGTAGTTTCAGAGAAGATTTTTTCCTATATAAGTTTATGTAAAACATGTGATCCCCGTAGCGGGCCTTATGTGACCCCAAGGTCACTATTTGAACAAGCTGTGTAGAACATACAATCAGCTTATAGTAAATGCAAATATTAAACCCCTGGCTCTTGTTGTTTCAGAGAATTATTTTTTTAGTTTTTTCCTATATAAGTCTATGTAAAATATGTGACCACTGGTCACCATTTCAACAGGCTCAGGTGATTTAATAACAGAAACATAATGTGGTTCTGTTTTATATAAAATGCGCAGATACAATAAATAAAGCCGCATATTACCTTTGGTTTCATTGTTGCTTATGCAATTGGTGGTTTGACCAAATAAATCATAAATATTAGTTGCAACAGGGTTTGTATCATTTCATATCATACCACTAAAAGTTATATTATTGAACAGGTGTGCTTTGATCACAAAACAAGAATTCATAAGCTTTTTAAAGCATCATATGAATTAATATTAATGATTTATATAACAAAAACTAGACGAGTCGTCTAGTTTTCCAAACCAAACTATTTCGGTATTAACAATAATTAGATTGTGTGGATTTCGGGAGACTAATTCAATGCATGTTGTGACACAAAATGATGCTCTTATTCTTTATAATATTTTGATTGACACATATAATTATTACTGATCGCTACTGCATTACAATTTTTATTCAGATCGTCATAAAAATGTCAGTGCAAATGTGCAGGTAATTGCAGGTTGATCATAATTAAACGAAAGCCGGTGTAAAGAAAAGAATCGACCCCCATAAAATATATGCGTATACCTAAACAATAATAATTTTATAAATAATAAAACATGTCATGAATAGATAGCTATTTATGTAGAAATTTGTGTTGCAATGTCTTCTTATCTTACGAAAACGTGAGTTTATGGTGTGTTTTTTTAGATTTTTTGAAAAATGTAAACAATGAGCATTGTTTACAAAGTAAGCAAACAATTTAATATTTTATTATTGGATACAATTGAAACTAAGAATTCATATGCCAGTAAACATATTTTTGAAAATCTTTTAGTAGCCTAAATATCATCCATGTCTATGTGTATGCATACATATTCGTTACCAAGAGGGGCATAATCCCTTTATCACTGCGGGTAAACTCGGTATCAGACCAAATGGATTTTCGACAAAAACCAGTCACGGTTGCGCCACCAAACGACAATATTGCCTGTATTATGTAATGCGGCATAACAATGACATTGTATAAATCTGTCACGGTGTTCTGACGATTGCAATTCTAATGTCACGGTTTCTCCCTTACAGTGTCATGGATTACAGGGTTATCTAATGGAGGGAATCGAATCGTAGCTACTAGTAGGTTTGAAGGAGTAATGGAGGTTTCTTTTGAGGAGGGATCTTCCATATGCATAACGGAAGTAGATGTTAGTACATCTATGGAAGATGAAAGTGATGATTCCACTTTAAAGGGACACACAGCAATCAAGTTTAGTCAAACTTGCTTTTTTTACATAAAAATTGCATTTGTTTAATCATTAATATTAATTATAAGAATATAAGAAAAAAATGTGTTTTGCATATTACCAACAGTTGATTATATTTCATCAGTAATAAATTCAAACCCATGGTAGAATAACGAAGAAAAGTTGAACAATCAACATTGTATTTAAATATATGCAAGTAGGTTTAAAGTCAAAATGATACTGGATTAATAAATTGAAAGGCTCAAACCGGGGCTAGAGGGCATAAACGGTAGCAAGCATTTTTCACTACCGTTCACGAACAATCTCAATCAAACCGAGACTGCAACATTTGTTTTATTTATCGTGTTCGGCGATTTCCAATTTTTTCATTTCATGCTTTCTCTCTTTAACGAGTACACCAGTGAATACAAACTTGTAGTATGTTGGTTTTTACACTACAATAGCAAACATATGGAATATTAAAATATAAAAAAAGAAATAATAATATGATGGGTATGACAGATATATGAATATTTAGTAGCGTCACAAAAGTCTTTGACACTAGTGTGTATTTAGACCAGCCTATACAAGCCGCATGAATCCATGTATGGAAAGCCGTATTGACTTTTATTAATAACATCATTTGGTGATATCACCTAATGCATTAGGCGATATCAACTAATGGTGTTTACAAATGCAATACGACACCCCATACTGATGTTTGTTTCATAGTTTTAAATTGTTCTCCAACTAAACAGTAGGCAGCTAAGTGTACGCACGTAGACTCATAAAGTTGGTATGAATCGCACTAGGTATCGTTTCCATAAATGTTAAATAGAAGGGTTTTATGATTAATTCCGTAATTTGATTCAACTGTCTATATTATTGCTTTTTTCCTGTCCCTGTGACTTTCAGTACAATGTCTAATCGCTTATTTACATGGTGAAAACCACAGAGAATAATGTTTACATCTGCTAAAAGTCGTCGTTGAGTAACCGTTACATTAAAAATGTTGTCGTCGAGACTCCGTGACACTTTCAGGGAGAAACCGTGACATGTATTTATTTCAAAACAGTTATTGTTTAGCCTATGACAAACAATATGAACTAATTATTATTTTCTACTGTTTTGTATACATGTTTTGGTAAAGCATAATGTATTAAAGTGCTATACGTTTTGAAATCTTTAAGAAATATTTCATTTTATAAATTGATATATAAAATGAGGTTTAGATAGAAACTATGCCAGACAGTTTTATTAAACATAATTAGTTAACTCATATTAGCGTATATAAGGATGTATTTCGCGTGAAAACTCTCTAAAAAGTAAAATGCCTACCATTTTCATTCAAAATCCACGTTTATAAACAAACATCATTGAGAATCTTTGACTATTCGTGGCGAAACCGATACGATTGTCGATGAGCAACCGTGACTGGTTTTCGTCAAGAATCCATTTACGCTGATACCGGGTTTACGACTATGAAGGTCGTGTGACAAGCATTTATGAGCATCGATTTGGGCGATACTTGGCAACGACGTCTGAAAAGCACCGTTCTCGATAACTTGGTACAAACTATCGGAAAGGTTTATTTTCAGATCACAATTTTAAAATTTGTCTGTTTCAATTTGTTTATTTTGACAAAATATGCTCAACTGGCTTATCTGCACATATACATATAGAAGTAAAATACAATTCTCGTTATATCTAGAGGTCATTCTATTACTATTCTGCTGTAATAAATTGACCCGATTCAGGGGTCAACATTTTACAGAAAGGTCATTATTTTATGGGGTTCGATTTTTTTCCTTACACCAGATACATACATTTAACATTCTACTGTTTACCTAACTCCTTACATATAGCTTATTACTTCTTATAACTCCTTACATATAGCTTATAACTTCTTATAACTCCTTACATATAGCTTATAACTTCTTATTCTACCTTCTAACTGCGACGTTGCCACGTAAATATATTTCGTCCTATTACGTACGAACATGTCATAGCAATCGCGTCGCTTGTCTGTCGCTTCCTTTGTCTGTCTGTCAAGTATTGTTTTTTTAATATGCTTTATGCTTTCTGTCCGTCCCCACACCCGTCCGTCCGTCCGTCCGCCCGACCGTCTGTCTCCGTCCGTCAGTCTATCTGCCTCTCTGTTTGAATCAATCTATATGTACAAATACACTATATATTAACATGTTTAATATGAGGTTTATCGTGTCTATCTATATGTCGGTCTGTCTGTCAGCATGTACACTGATTAAGCTTGAGTCATAGTATAATTGTTAGATATCTTTGATATTGACCTGACAAATTGAAACCAGATTACCGCCATGCCCTGTATGCCATACGTGGATTTGTTACTGATAACGAGATACACACTGGTTGTTTTGATCATAATTGTGTTTTTTGTATTTACTATTATATATACTGAAGTGTTCGTAAACTTGTTTGTTGTATGCGAATCTGGAATTAACTGCGCACATGTTCTTACGTGCATGCCGCTATTATTACACTATACTTGATTATACACTATAATACATTGTATTTACAAATGTGACTGGACTCGTGAACTGGATATGAGTCAGGTGGCATGTCAGACTTGTTAATATTCAAAGTTCATTCAATTAATACTAATTATATCTTCAACGTTGAATGTACATCTTAAAGGGACAAACGGCAATCTTGATTTTTGTAAAATTCGCGGCGTCCCGTTTGTATAAAGAACAGAAGAACAGAACGTTTTCTTTATTTATTATTTAAAAAAATGTTTCTCGTCATATAAATACATATTACATTTGTTAATATGTGACAGGTCAATGCAATTTTACATTAAACAATAAAAAAGTACAAATACACAAATCAAACATACTATACACTCGTACAACTCACCCATTCACTCTGACGCCCAAGATGTCTCACACATTCACTCTGGCGCACGTATTTATCCTGTTATAATGATTTAACTATTCCTATTACATAGTTTCATATTACTATTTTAAGTTTAAATAGTTTACATGTTATGTCCAATGAGGATGGACATAACATTTATACTCATTATATTGCAGTATTGCGAATAATAAATGCTTCCCTAACAAACCTAGATAACCTAAAAAGCTCTTGCTTGCTTGAAGATTGTATCAGTTGAATAAATTCAAAAACACTTAGATGTCTGTAATAATAGTGTTTAACATATAGCTTACGCAATTGTTCGTACAGAGGACAAATTAAAATAAAACGATATTCGTATTCTAAGTCAGTACTATTACACAATGCACAATATCTTTGATTTATGTCAGTTCTATTTTGTGAATATCTGCCAGTTTTAATTGTAAATCTGTGGGAGGATTAACTTAACCTCGACATGGCATTTCTTAATTTCAATGGCAATATATCTATACATTTCATAAGGTTTTAAAATGTCTATACAAACATAATACTCGATTATTTTCAACATCATGTTTCCATTTTTGAGGAAAACTATCTATTGGGTTTTGTTTAATCAATAAAAGAAAAGTTTTTTATTAATACAAGTTGGGTCGTTCCAAACATAATTATAGCCGCAGTCAGTTAGAATGGTTTTAACATTGCTGGCCAAATTCTTCATTCCTCTTTCACAATTTCTCATCATTTTTATAAAAAGTTGATATTAAAATGTTTTTTGAATCGACCACCTTATGTTATAATTTTTATATACCTTAAATATACAATGGGTATCTACCTAGTTCTCCATACATACCGGCATTACTAGTAGAAGTTTTAACTCTTAAAAAGTATTTACAGAATTTCAAATGTATTCTTTTGATCTCTTTTGACTTTGTAAAACCCCAAATTTTGTAAACAACAAACAATTTGTTTCCTTTGAATGTATTCATTTATCTTGTTTGTTCATTGTCTTTTATTTTAAACGTTTGCTTTATTTGCATGCTCTTTTACCCTTTGTAAGCATATCACCCCAAGAAACGTCCTTGTGCAAAACATCTTAATAATGTGTTGATTAGTGCCTGCCACATATCATTCTTACTTAATATTATATTATGTTTTGCTACAAAGACACGTTTTGCTAATATCATTAATCTCGTCGGTAAATAAACGAATTTACTTGATTTGAATACTTGAGCAATTTATATTCACAGTGGGAGGTTATTTCAATTGAACAACAAAACAGGCTATAGCCAATACAAAATAAGGCCAATATATATTTATATGTTAAAGTTTTCTCTATCATGCCCTCTAACTCCTTCATCCCTACATTTGTTAAACGGACTCTACCCTACCTTTAGTTTAACCATACTCATCATAAGACGGGTGTTTGATAATCTGAGTTAAGCTTATTAGAGAGAATGGGTAAGAAAACTGGCTGGGTGTGGGGGGGGGGGGGGCGGGGGGGGACTGGCTGGGGGGGGGGGGGGGTTGTTGGAGGGGCTAAACAACAATTTAATTAACAAAAATGTAATACTATTTACAGCTGTTATAGTATTTTTAGCAACAAATCTTTTTGGGGGTATATTCGTTAAGTATACGATCAGTTATTGACGAGAGTCTTGAAAAGTGTTATACACCAACGTATGAAATAAATTAAAATAAATCGAATGCTTAAAGTTCTCCGGCCATGTTTTGTTTCATGAACTTGTTTATGTGTATTTAAATCGAAATCAATACACAATCATAGATATTTACAACGTAGAAAACTTTGAACAGAAAAATTAATCCACAGGTAAATGTTTTTATCAATTATCTGGCAATAGTTCAAGATACAATTCAGATGTATCTCATTTCCCCGTGCAGTCACGCAGTGGTAAAAGTAGTATCTACGTCATGCAAATAATAATTATTTTTACATACAACTTAGTAGCAGTTTTCAATATATTTTTCTCTCCGGGACTATCAAAAAATGTTCATATGATGTTTAAGAGTTAAATTTTTTAATTGATAATACTATAAAAAGGATGGCCATTCATCTTTAAACCAAAATCTTAGATAACATAAAATTCCATTTAAATAATAGTAGAAACATACCTTGTTCTGTCTCTTACAACAGTTTCACCGATGTTAAAGCTGAGGTACAATACTTCGTAAGGCATGTTTTCAACTTCCTTGATGCTTTAACAAAATGTTCAACAATAACACTAATCGATATAATTATACTGTCGTATTAGTTTCCTGCGTAGTTTTACTCACTCAATCAATTAAATATTAAAGCACGCAGCTTCTAAAGAACATGTTGCATTAACCTTTTCATTATCATTAATAATCGTTTTAGTATACCATAATAAAAAGTATAATCCAGTCTAATTTACAAATATAGAAATGAAATGATTGAATAGCTCGTCATCAACACCTATCATGTGATACTGATGTTATCAGATTATCAAACAAATTAATTATTATTGATAGTTTAAGATTTTTACAGAGGCGTATCTATTTGAGGCTGGTCCGATTTGTTTACTTTAAAGTAAACAAAGACAACAATAACAACACTGACTTTAATGTATACAAATGATAAATACAATATAATCATATCCTTGGTTTATCCGTTGCTTAAACCAGACACACTCTAAAGTCATGTTAATTAAACGTGTTGAGGCCCATAGCAGATATATCAACGGGGTTGTCTCAGCATAACCGTACGTTTCGTGCACGCTTCAAAAGATGACAGCACCAGAGTAATCAAGCGCTCGTCGGTTCTGACAGTACTTGACAACGTCAAACACCCATTTACATCTCGCCACTATGCTTTCCTCTTTGATTGTGTGATTGCCGGACAGACTGTTGACCTTATGATGATGTCTACCTAAATCATCAAAGGATGGTTAATGTTTGGTTGTCTTCAATCTTGTCTTGTCGTACGCTTATTGGTTTGTTCTCCTGTAGCTTCGGCTTCCGCCAAGTCATTGAAAACTTGCATTGTGGCTTCCTTGGCAATTTTATATCCATATATACATGATCATATATATGTTAAACTTGTATTGCCTATTTATGCTGCCTTGTTTGTTAGAGAATATAGCCTGGTGTGGATTTATTTATATACACTGTCCCCTTTTATTCGGATGACAATATGGTAAGAAGGAGGATTGGTGCACCCGCATTCACTTTTCGAGGTGTTGCACCTTATATTATCTTTCATGCCATAGCCCTATTGTCGACCCGTTTGTGATATCACATGCTATGCTTATTAACATTTTAATTGTTTATTTCAATGCGTGTTTTCGTTGGCTGTCTTCTGTGAAAGCTGCATGCCCTGTTCGAGGTGTTGCACCTTATATTATCTCCCATGAAGAATAAACCCGAGTCTGCTACTTTTCTATCTTGTTTGTGTTTGTTGCTTTGCGGCATGAGGAAGTCATAAGGCCATGGCTTAAATATCAAAATACGTCCTTTTTACAGTTTTAAACTCATTTGATCCGTAGGCTTAAACGACTGCTTCTCATATGCTTCTTCGACGAGTTTTCCCAAACTTCACATCCTTAGGTACATGTAACTTGTAACTTGTCGGAATCTTAAAAAAACCAAAAGAACCACTGAACATATTTCAACCGCCTTTTTTTATATTAAAGATCGTCAATACATAGACTATCAAGTGGGTTCAAATGAAGTCCCCTGGGTTAACAATAGCCGCGCCCCGGGATTAAACAATGTGTGTGATGAGATTTTGCATGTTTTACCTAGACATATAAGGAAGACATTCTATGAAACCACAAGGCATAGAACTCTCATATAAAGCATGAACATCGACTAAGCGTTTGGTCCTTTACCAGGTAACCGTGGGTTGAAATCTGGCCTCGCCCATTTACTTATCATCAACATTTTCTTGTTTCATAAAACGGGAATAACCTTGCATTTTAAATATAATTTATTAAATATGCCCCATAATGTGTAAATAACAATTAAATGTTGGGTTAGATATAGGCAGATACTTATGAATTAACTGATTGTGAGATTTTGGTAAAGTATGACATCCTTATCTGTACAGCAACTTATAGTTGACGATATACAATCGTACATAGCTGAAGCGCCGGTCGACGACGACTGGATGAGACCATAGCTTTAAATAATCGAACTAAAATCCATATTTTGAAAGAGTTCATAACTTCTATAGGTGTATATCTTAAAAGGATGAACGCGTGATAAATCAAGGTCATCAGAAGGTTCGCACATCGGGATCACAGCGCTTATCTCAAACTTGATAAATGACACGACGTTTGTTTGGTGTTTAACGTATTTTTCATAATATTTTAGGCTATGTATGACGATCGATTTGTAGTGGTGGATCCAGAAAATCCATAATATAGGACCAGCACTGAATAAATCGTCACTTTCTCACTTAAAAGTCGAACTTTCAGTGGGATTCGAACCAGCAGCGGTGAGAACTGAGAAACTCAGCGTCTTTCCCTCCCGACCTCGGAGTCATTTAGAAGAAGATGTGGAAAGCATATATTATAAATGTACATGAGCATGGCTTGTTTATAGTACGTAAAGCAACTGTTCGAAATCTAACACAAGGTCAAGCTGAAAAGTTATATATTTTAAATTAGCACAAACTCTAACTGTTTTGGATGTTAGTTTGATTTCAGATGATATAAAGTAACACACAATAGGTCTAATGTAATCTAATTAAGAAACAATAAGATGTATAAACATAAATACACAGTGGTTTGTATAATTGATCTGCATTTAATTACTCCTTCTATAGTATGTTTACTATGCATACACTAACAAGATTCACTGAAACATGCGACGAGATTTATCTAATGTTGTTAAAACGTCTTACCCGACCCATTTGTCTTTAATAGTTGTATAGGTATGTTTATATTTCTCTGTATTCAACTATTGACAATAAAATGTGTTTAAAGACAAACACCCCTAAAATGCAGAATATGAGAAATAAGGTTTTACTACGTGCACAATGTTTAAACTGGACATACACTAAGGCCTGTCCCTTAATTTATATTCCTTGACCTACCAAAGCATGTTAAATATTAATTTTAACCGATAGTGTATTATCAACTTGTTTTTCAAATGCACTTCACATGCACAAGTAGTGTATGTTCACAAAGACCTAATAATATAGAACACATTTTGTCGGAAACAATAAATATACAAAGTATTTGAAGCATTTTTGACCGGACCCTAATGGTTTATTCACTTGTTTGTCTGGCTTCTGTCAAGTCATTGATTACTTGCTGTGTGCTTTCTAGGCTTTTTTTATATTCATATGTACATGATCATCTTTATGTTAAATTTATATTGCCTATTGATTCTGCCTAGTTTGTTAGGGGCTATAGTCTGGCGGGGATCTCTATATTTATACTCTCCAGTTATAACCTGGTTTAAACCTCCAACGGCTTTTTGCCAAAGTCCGTTTCAAGGCAGTCGCCTTATTGTCAACCATTTTATGTTTGTGATGACACATACCTTGCTTTATATGTACATACTTGTTTTGGTTGAAAAATGTTTTGACATGTGTCACATATGTGTTACTTTCTTATTATATGGGGGGCGTTCGTGGCCGAATGGTTAGAGTCTCTGACTTGCAATCATTTGCCCCACACCGCTGTAGGTTCGATCCCTCATGGGCCTAGGAATCTATATGTGAGGACGCTATCCAGCTGGCTTGCGGAACGTCGGTCGTTCTACCCAGGTGCCCGCCCGTGCACGAAAATTGCCCGGATAAGCACTTGGGGTCTTCCTCCACCAGTGGAAGCTGGAAAGTCGCCATATGACCTTAGCTGTTGGTGCGATTATAAAATCCAATTCAATTAAATTCTTATTATTTGCATGTTCATCATGTTATTTACATATGTGCCAAATATGTAAATGATGCATATGTGTCTCATATATACCAAATATATGTTTCATGTTCACATAATACACCTGTGCACATATGAAATGTATACATATTTATTTCATATGAAACTATTATGCAGAAAATACATAAAGTATTTATAAAACAAATTTGTAGAATACTGTAGAAAATGGTTTAACAAACAGTAAACTCAAATAATGTAAAAACCAAACAACATCTAACCCCATATTAACAACATCATACAAAACCACAATATACAACACTAACACCACATAACACACCTAACTACAAACAACAAAAATATACACCTATACCAATACCAATTAAACCATCAATATAATTATTCAATAACCATACACCAACCCATCACTCCATAAAAATAAATCCCAAAACACACAAAAACACCCATCACCCCCACAACCCCAAAACACCTAACACCAACACCACTCAAATATCCCCCTCCCCTCCACCCCCAACAACCCTTAATAACACCACTTTAACCAATCCATACTCAAATACCACCACCACACCCATTAACATTATAAAAATTAACTCCCATCAATATCCACCCTCCAAAAATCAATCAAAACACAACAAAACACACCAACCACCCCCCCCCCCCAACACAATACCACCCAACCCATTCAATCATCCCCTCCCTCCACCCACAACATCAATAAACACTTTTACCCAATCCCATATTAAATACCCCAAACACACCTACCCACCCCATTCACATTATAAAACACTAACTCCCATCAATATCCACCCTCAAAAATCAATCCAAAACACAACAAACACACCCACCACCCCACCCCAACAACTACCAACCACCATTCAATCATCCCCCTCACTCCCCCCACAACCTCAATAAACACTTAACCAAACCATACTTAAATCAAACATCCATACTAAATAACCCAAAAAATACAATTACCACACCCCCTACCCCCCACTATCCCTCCAACCCCCCCCCTCAAAAACAAAAAATTCCCATAACCTAATATACTATACACCAACAACCTACAACCTTCAAACATCCACCTCTCCCATCCCAACAATCAATACCACTATAACAAACATCACCAACAACCTCCACAACCCCCCAACCAAACACAATACACAACAAACCAACTAATCCCCACCACAACACCAAAACCCAACAACACCCCACCAACCACACAAACAACCCAACCTAACAACAACCACAACACTACCAACCCCTCACCCAACCACCCCTACA
This sequence comes from Cyrtodaria siliqua, assembly GCA_037043455.1. Lineage (NCBI taxonomy): Eukaryota > Metazoa > Mollusca > Bivalvia > Adapedonta > Hiatellidae > Cyrtodaria > Cyrtodaria siliqua. Next base: position 83,503 of record JAWPHD010011418.1, read on the forward strand.
CCAAACAAACCTCCTCCCCACTACCTCACCAAACCCCAACACACCCAAACACAACAACAAACACCAACACTCAACCAACACCACCCCCCAACCCACACAAACACACTACCCCCACACCCCCCCCCCCAACACAAAACCCATCTCCACCAAAACACAAACAACCCCAAACACCCCACAACCACCACACCAACACACCCCCCAATAACACCAACAAACCCACACCACACAAATACAACCCTAACAACTCACACAACATCACAAAACAAACAACAACTACACTCTAAACACACAAACCCCCCAACAATCCCCTAACATACACCCAACTACCAACCCCCTCCACACAATACACACACCCACACCCCCAAACCACCCAACACACAACACAACCCACCCACCAAATACACCCAACCCAACCAACCCAACAACACTACTCCCCCCCCCACCCTCTCCCTCCCTCATACTCCAACAATACACACCCAACAAAACTATACAACTCCCAATAATAATCAAAACCTCACCTCCACAAACTCCCCAACACACCACCACCAACCACACTACCAACAACTCAACCCAACTATAAACACTACTAAAACATCCCACTTACCACACATCAAACACACCAACCACTCAACAACACCCTCCCTAACCACCACAACCCAACCCCCC
>JAWPHD010011419.1:0-84167 GCA_037043455.1 Cyrtodaria siliqua
ATCCAGTATGATTTTACGTTTTTTCCTATATAACTGTTTAAAAATGGAAATTCTTGTTATAAGTGTTTCTCGTTATCACTTGTTGCGTAAGATCATACTGCGGATGGTTAACTTTTTCGGCTTTATCGCTTGTTGTGCAACCTCATACTGCGGATGGTAAGAATGTTTAGGTTGATCACGTGTTGTGTTATGTGACACAGTTGTTTACCTGACGTCACCAACAAACACAGTGTCTAAGGAAGTTTTTTTTTTTTTTTTTTTTTTTTTTTTTTTTTTTTTTTTTTTTTAAGTCCACCGCGCAGCTTTTTAGCTGGACAAAAGATGCGCAGTAAAACTTGCATGTTTTTACCTATTTATTAACGATTTCTCGTAAATTTCTTTTCTTTTCCTTTTTTTTTTTTTTTTTTTTTTTCTTTTAGGTCAGTGCTGCGGATGGAGGAGGTGGGTGGGGGGGGGGGGGGGGGGGGGGGGGGGGGGCGAGATTTCGGGTTACTTTGTCGGTGTGAGATGGTGTTGCTGAGAGAGGGCGTTCCCTTTCTAACCTTTCTCCGTCAGTTTTACAGTAAATCAATCAAGATCAATGTCTTTATCATCACTAACCATTGTGACGTCATGACGTCATTGAGTATGATTTTACATGTTAAGCCTGAAATTGAAAGCCCATGTTTGATCAGGTTCTGATCAAAATCTAGTTCTTATTATTCTTGTGACCGCCACTTTTCATAGTAGCATTGGTCGCAGAGCGTCAAAATGTTAGGCAGTGGTAGAGCTCAGTCTGGAATAGTGCCGCAAAGCTTTTGTGGTCATGAAGTCATCCAAAATGGCCGCCAGTGACGTCATCAGACAAATATTTGTTCGCGCTAGATCTCAAACATTTATAGTCGGATTTGAATGAAACTTTCGCAGATTGTAGGGTTTAGGGTCTAGTTGTGATTGAATGTAAAAACGTGTCTCTATGTAATAACGTCTTGACGTCAGTGACGTCACAATGGTACGAAAAGTCCTTTTTTCAATGATTGCATTTTTCATGTTTTTTTAGTGTAAAATCCATCAGTGTCATTGTTTCAGTCGACTCTGACAGTTTTAATGTCATGACGTCATTCAAAATGGCCGCCAATGACGTCATTTAAAAAATCTTGTAATCGCTATATCTCCTTCATTTATGATTGGATTTTGATGCAACTTTTACAGCCTGTAGAAAATTAGGTTGAGTTTTGAAAAACTGTTGAAAATTGTCATGACGTCATCCAAAATGGCCGCCAGTGACGTCATAATACAAATATTGTTAGCGCTAGATTTCAAACATTTATAGTTTGATTTGAACGAAACTTTCACAGATTGTAGAGTTTAGGGTCTAGTTGTACAGAAAAGTAAAAACGTGCCTCTACGTTACAAGGTCTTGACGTCAGTGACGTCACAATATTATGAAAAATTCGTTTTTTTCACTGATTGCATATATTGAGGTATTTTAATGCAAAATCTATCAATGTCATTGTTTGAATAGACGCAGACAGTTTAAACGTCATGACGTTATCCAAAATGGCCGCCAATGACGTCATTTAAGAATTTTTGTAATCGCTATATCTCCTGCATTTATTATCGGATTTTGATGTAACTTTCAAAGCCTGCAGGGAATTAGGTTGAGATGTGCATGAATGTCAAAAATGATATCGAAGTCATCAAAGATGGACGCCAGTGACGTCATGATAAAAAATTGTAAGCGCTAGATCTCAAACATTTACAGTTGGATTTGAATCAACCTTTCACAGCTTGTAGAGTTCAGGGTCTAGTTGTGCTTGAATGTAAAAACGTGTCTCTATGTAATAACGTCTTGACGTCAGTGACGTCACAATGTTACGAAAAGTCCTTTTTTTCAATGATTGCATTTTTCATGTTTTTTTACTGTAACATCCATCAGTGTCATTGTTTCAATCGACTCTGACAGATTTAACGTCATGACGTCATTCAAAATGGCCGCAAATGACGTCATTTAAGAAATCTTGTAATCGCTATATCTCCTTCATTTATGATCGGATTTTGATGCAACTTTCACAGCCTGTAGGGAATGAGGTTGAGTTGTGGAACAATGTCAAAAATTGTCATGACGTCATCCAAGATGGCCGCCAGTGACGTCACAGATATAAAAAAAAGAATTATATATAAAATAACAATCTATGTGAGAATGTACTTGAATATGTTTTTAGAAATAATATTTGGAATACAACATCTGACAGTAAACGCCTCTGACAAATATTCACTTACATTAAAAAGTTCTTTCCTCTTTGAAGATTGTAGCAGTGTTACAAATTTAAACATATTTTGCCTTGATATGTAATATTTTCTGATATATATTGTAAGCTGTACATATTAAAACAAAGCGAAGTTCGTCTTAATTTCAGTTGGATTACATATTTGACAAACCCTTTCATTTCTGTCAATCTTTTATCTTACATAACGACCTGTCTCAGTTCTTAAGCTATGTGACGATAAACGTTATATAGTAAAAAAACTACGTAATCTTTCTTGACATAAAAATATTCATATCCAAATATATATCTACTTTCTTGTAGATCATTGTTGAATAAAGCAATCCATCAACCTCTGTTTAAAGCTATATACAAAGTGTTGATGGTTTGCCCTTATAGGATCATACCATACATTCATAAAGACTTAAGCATTAAGGAGAACTTTTACATTGGATAACCAATTGTTTAAACAATTTTCACAATCCGATAATGAAGATTTATACATGTATATAGATGATAAAATGATATTTTTTGTTGTAACTAATTTCAACCAATATCTAACTATTCTAGTATATCTTGTGACAAATAATGGGTAACGCCCCAATTCACCGTAAACACCGGCATAACTCGTTGTCAGTTTTACTCCTAGAATGTTTTTACAAAACGTAAGATGAATTCTTTCTATCTCCTTCGATTTTGTGAAACCCCACACTTTACAGCCGTAACTGAGTATTGGTGAAACAAAAGCATCAAATAAATGAAGAGATGTTTTAGTTTTAGTTCAGTTTTTCTTATGTTTGCAGTTAAAAGATTCATAGCTGTTAATGCTTTCCCGTCTTCTATTTTAAAAGGACACAGGCAATTTTGATTTTTTTTAAAACTCGCAGCTTTCCGTTAATTTGCCACATTTTTTTAATCATTTTTTATTAATTAGAAGGATAGTATAAAGCAAATTGTTTTACCTAATTTTAGCTGTTGCTTATATTGGACCAATAATGTATTCAACCTTATCGTAGAATAACGAAGACAAATTTATTACTCATTTTTTTATTTAATATATGCAAGCTGGTTTCAAGTTAAAATGTTACTGGATTAATAAATCAAGACGCTAATGTTAATGCTTGATAACAACTTCAAGATTATCGTGTGTCCCTTTAAGTAATACATCATTAAATAATTTACAATCCAATTATCAAACACGCACACACATTCACAATTCAATGTTAACATATAATATAAGATTATTTTATAAACTAGACCTTACCTTACGTGTTGTCAGTATGTTAATCCTCGGTGATATGATGTTTTACCTCTGGGTGCAATTGATATGCTCATCGCTTCAGCGCCTCCTTCCACGAAATAAGTCCCATTTCCACGTAGAAATTGATATCGTAGCATGATGTAAACTAATAAACGGCCCGGGGAAGAAATGTTTCCATTTTAAAGGTACTGTTGGTATTTGAGAGGTATAGCAGTGTCATTATTATACCCAGGTTTTTGAAAAAAATCAGGTTATATTAAAATCGTCTCCGTTTGTCCATCTGTCCGTCCGTTCCCACATCTCTTAAACCGTTGAACGGAATTCAACCAAACCTAGGGTATGACTTCACCATATGATGACGGCGTGCAAGAGCAGCATTAATTTGGACTCCGCGCCCAGGGGCCTTCAGAGGGTCAAAAGGTCAAATACAATTCAATTACACTGTCATGTTTCCATATTTTTGCACATAACTTGGTAACTTGGTTCAGTCGGTTGATATAGTATTTCATTTTAATAACTACAACTAGCACGCATCCGTTGCGTGATATTTTGAAATACATTAACATCATTTTAAATGCAGGATTAACAATAGCGGTTTAAGATATCAGTATAAAGGATGTGTTCTAAAGGACTTGATGTCAGGGATACAAATTAACAATACCGAATAATTCCTTTCTATTGCGTAGTTGACTCTGCCACCTTATATATAATACATCCTTTTTAACAAGTAAGCAATGTTGGGCAGAATAAAGCCATGTTGGTACGGGTCATGTTAGCTTGTACTGGTCATTCTCTATCCGTAGAATAAGTACACACAAATAAAAACGTATACACATACATAGCACCTTGTTTGATAAATGTAGAGCAAACATAATAATACAAGTATTACCAAGCTGTGCAAACATAATACAAGTATTATCAAACTGTGCAAACATAATACAAGTATTACCAAGCTGTGAAAACATAATACAAGTATTAGCAAGCTGTGCAAACATATTACAAGTATTACCAAGCTGTGCAAACATAATACAAGTATTACCAAGCTGTGAAAACATAATACAAGTACTACCAAGCTGTGAAAACACATAATACAAGTACTACAAAGCTGTGAAAACACATAATACAAGTACTACCAAGCTGTGAAAACATAATACAAGTACTACCAAGCTGTGCAAACATAATACAAGTACTACTAAGCTGTGCCAAACATAATACAAGTATTACCAAGCTGTGAAAACATAATACAAGTACTACCAAGCTGTGCAAACATAATACAAGTACTACTAAGCTGTGCCAAACATAGTACAAGTATTACCAAACTGTGAAAACATAATACAAGTATTACCAAGCTGTGCAAACATAATAATACAAGTATTACCAAGCTGTGCAAACATAATACAAGTATTACCAAGCTGTGAAAACATAATACAAGTACTACCAAGCTGTGCAAACATAATACAAGTACTACTAAGCTGTGCCAAACATAATACAAGTATTACCAAGCTGTGAAAACATAATACAAGTATTACCAAGCTGTGAAAACATAATACAAGTATTACCAAGATCTGCAAACATAATACAAGTATTACCAAGCTGTGCAAACATATTATTCGATGATAGGTTTTATCCGATGGAGGGAATACTTCACCGGGTAGTGCTGAGTGTTTTTTTTTGTTTTGTTTTTGGTATTTCGATTCTGAGTCAGGTATTCGTTCGGCATACCCAATGCTTAAAGTTATCACAACATTTTGATTTTTTATGCTGGATTGTATTATTTATTATTTAACAAAAGGAATACCCAACCGAATACTTGGAATTATTACTTTGGTATTTCCACAGGCAGCCGGCACATAAGCCCACCGCCACCTGTACCACTACCTCCTCACCCCTTACTGATATTTTCTCTACAGCTCCCCTTTAACAAGTGTTTAATGACATTCTTTTTTTCTTTTTTTTTACATTTTCTTTTTTAAATTTCAATCACCATATTAATGGTGATCCATTTATTCACCCCGTCATAGGTTTGTGAGGGTCTGGGAGGGCCACCCCTCAGCAAACCGTACAGTTATATGATAAAATATGCGTCAAATATGTATTTAAATATAATACAACGAATATTTACAGAAGCTAGACTAAAGCATATCTTAATATAGACATAAACAAATGGGGAGTTTTTTTTCTTTCTTTACGATTTCAGAATAAGTGCAAATATGAATATTGGCTAAATTTGTTAAAGGGATGCATTGCAATATGTATATATTTCAAAATATCTTCAGTGGATAATATGTCATGATTGGCATGTATCCCTTTAAAACTCGGAGGACATTTAATTTCATAATCTTCAAATGATAAAATTTACTTATTTATTATTTTTTGCTTTCATTCTAAAATTGCAAACAAACCTTTTCTTTTCAAAAAAACCCAGTGGATGATTTACATATATTTATATTGAAAGAAAGTTATGTTACATAGACACTCACAAATATTAGAACAATGAGACCTACATGTGACTTTATACCAGACCTATGTAATATCTCCACTGAGTTTTCCTATTATATTCTGGGGAAAAAAGTTGTGGTATATAATAAAAAAAAAGGACAAGATGTTTCTATGGAGATGTGACTCTTCATTACTCAATGGGAACAGTGGGAAACGTAGTGCGACAATATATTTACAAGTAAGTACAATTTCTGGTGTTTTTGTCGTTGTTATTTACTTAAAAGCACAGAGTAACATTTAGCGAAAAAGGATCTGATTAATGACATTCCTAATACTGTTAGACTTGGTTTTCAAATACAAAAATAGATAAATATATACACACTTTAAATACGGTATATAGAGTGTGTATTTTGTTTAAATCGAAAACCAAGTGTAACAGTATTTAGAATGTCCTTGAACACATGTGTAAGGGGATTTGTAGAGAAATATGGGAGAGTGGAGTAGAAGGGAGGAGCGTGAGTGGGGTAGTAGGGATGGTGGTGGGTGTGTATGTACAGGCTGCCTATGGGTATTTCTATTCCTGATTGTGTTTTCATTCTACTCTACCGAATAATGACAATAATGTCTTTGTTAACCCTAAAACATGGTTTAAAACCCCAACGGCCCTTTTTGCCACTGGCCTATCCTAGGCCGTGGCCTTATTGTCAACCATTTTATGTTTGTGCTGTCTTATCTTGCCTATATTCATCTTCGTTATTGTTGTTTGTTTCTATGCGTGCTTTTGGTTGAATGTTGTCCTTGAATCTGACGACTTTTTTTATCTACATTTAGGTATTTCTATTATTAGGGCTTTCCACCTTTCAGTGGAAAGACCTCATGTGTTCGTTCTGTTTATTAGGGCTTTCTACTTTTCAGTGGAAAACCTCTTGTTTTCGTTCTGTTTATTAGGGCTTTCCACTTTTCAGTGGAAAACCTATTGTTTTCGTTCTGTTTATTCTTATTAGGGCTTTCCACCTTCCAGTGGAAAGACCTATTGTTGTTGTTCGGCAAGATTTTGACTTTATTCTTCTCACCGCCACTTTTCATAGTAAGACTGGTCGCACGGCCTCTAAAGTTTACACAGTGATAGAACTCATTCTGGAATAGTGCCGCGAAGCTTTTGGGGTCATGACGTCATCCAAGATGGCCGCCAGTGACGTCATGATGAAAATCTTGTTAGCGCTAGATCTCAGACATTTATGGTCGGATTTGAATGAAACGTTCACAGATTGTAAAGGTCATGGTCTAGTTGTGCAAGAAGGTCATGCGAGGTCATGACGTCATAACGTGATGGCGTCAGAGACGCCAGACGCTTAAAAACTGGAAAAAATCGTCAAAAATACAATTATTGCATGACCATTTTGAAACCTTACCACAATCATGTGTTCATCATCTTCTATCGATCGTGTGAAAAAGGTGTTGATGACGTCATCAAATATGGCGGCCATAGTGGTTTGATTTTAAACAGGCTAAAATAGAAACTTCTAAGTATATTTCGAAAACCGAACCAGCTAGCGCCAACAATGCCCTCATATATGTGCCACTATGTGACCTTGACCAAGTCTGGGAAAATCAGGTCACCAGATCAAAGGTCAAGGTCATAGGTAAGCGATAGGTGTAAACACCAATAACCACCTATATCTCAGTAACGGTTGAAATTGTTATCAAGAACATATGAACCATTTGTAAGGCCTTTCAATTTACTTTTCAAAAATAAAGTCCACTCAAAACGCAACGTTGGTAAATAGTTGCCATAGGAACCAAAATACGATGACGTCAATGACGTAAAATTTGAAAAATTGACGTAGACACGTAAAATTGTCAGTTTTGTAGAACTTATGATTGCAAATACGATCGTGAAGTTTATTTTTAGCTGACGTCATTATTGACGTCACAGTAACGTAGAAACGAAAGAAGATTAAAATCGCTTCTGCTCAAGAACTACCTGTCCCTTCTTGGTGAATCTTTGTCAAAATAATGTACTTATCTTGTAGTTGTGCATTGCAATTTTTTGGATCTCGGCATCATTCAATATGGCCGCCAGTGAATATCTAAGAAATACCTTGTTCACGCTTCTCTTTCTAAAGATTTCCAGTCTGATAATGATGAAACTTCGCCAAATAATGTGCGTATGGGTGGGACGTGGGGCAGGCGAATGTATACACGTGAATATGATACATAGCTCAGACCTAAATATTCAGTGTCGGGCGTAACGCAGTTCCCATCTTGCACGCACATACAGATACGCGAAACCATTATTAGGGCTTTCCACCTTCCAGTGGAAAGACCTATTGTTGTTGTTCGGCAAGATTTTGACTTTATTCTTCTCACCGCCACTTTTCATAGTAAGACTGGTCGCACGGCCTCTAAAGTTTACACAGTGATAGAACTCATTCTGGAATAGTGCCGCGAAGCTTTTGGGGTCATGACGTCATCCAAGATGGCCGCCAGTGACGTCATGATGAAAATCTTATTAGCGCTAGATCTCAGACATTTATGGTCGGATTTGAATGAAACGTTCACAGATTGTAAAGTTCATGGTCTAGTTGTGCAAGAAGGTCATGCGGGGTCATGACGTCATAACGTGATGGCGTCAGAGACGCCAGACGCTTAAAAACTGGAAAAAATCGTCAAAAATACAATTATTGCATGATCATTTTGAAACCTTACCACAAGCATGTGTTCATCATCTTCTATCGATCGTGTGAAAAAGGTGTTGATGACGTCATCAAATATGGCGGCCATAGTGGTTTGATTTTAAACAGGCTAACATAGAAACTTCTAAGTATATTTCGAAAACCGAAGCAGCTAGCGCCAACAATGCCCTCATATATGTGCCACTATGTGACCTTGACAAAGTCTGGGAAAATCAGGTTACCAGATCAAAGGTCAAGGTCATAGGTAAGCGATAGGTGTAAACACCAATAACCACCTATATCTCAGTAACGGTTGAAATTGTTATCAAGAACATATGTACCATTTGTAAGGCCTTTCAATTTACTTTTCAAAAATAAAGTCCACTCAAAACGCAACGTTGGTAAATGGTTGCCATAGGAACCAAAATACGATGACGTCAATGACGTAAAATTTGAAAAATTGACGTAGACACGTAAAATTTGTCAGTTTTGTAGAACTTAAGATTGCAAATACGATCGTGAAGTTTAATTTTAGCTGACGTCATTATTGACGTCACAGTAACGTAGAAACGAAAGAAGATTAAAATCGCTTCTGCTCAAGAACTACCTGTCCCTTCTTGGTGAATCTTTGTCAAAATAATGTACTTATCTTGTAGTTGTGCATTGCAATTTTTTGGATCTCGGCATCATTCAATATGGCCGCCAGTGAATATCTAAGAAATACCTTGTTCACGCTTCTCTTTCTAAAGATTTCCAGTCTGATAATGATGAAACTTCGCCAAATAATGTGCGTATGGGTGGGACGTGGGGCAGACGAATGTATACACGTGAATATGATACATAGCTCAGACCTAAATATTCAGTGTCGGGCGTAACGCAGTTCCCATCTTGCACGCACATACAGATACGCGAAACCATTATTGGGGCTTTCCACCTTCCAGTGGAAAGACCTATTGTTGTTGTTCGGCAAGATTTTGACTTTATTCTTCTCACCGCCACTTTTCATAGTAAGACTGGTCGCACGGCCTCTAAATTTTACACAGTGATAGAACTCATTCTGGAATAGTGCCGCGAAGCTTTTGGGGTCATGACGTCATCCAAGATGGCCGCCAGTGACGTCATGATGAAAATCTTATTAGCGCTAGATCTCAGACATTTATGGTCGGATTTGAAAGAAACGTTCACAGATTGTAAAGGTCATGGTCTAGTTGTGCAAGAAGGTCATGCGGGGTCATGACGTCATAACGTGATGGCGTCAGAGACGCCAGACGCTTAAAAACTGGAAAAAATCGTCAAAAATACAATTATTGCATGATCATTTTGAAACCTTACCACAATCATGTGTTCATCATCTTCTATCGATCGTGTGAAACAGGTGTTGATGACGTCATCAAATATGGCGGCCATAGTGGTTTGATTTTAAACAGGCTAAAATAGAAACTTCTAAGTATATTTCGAAAACCGAACCAGCTAGCGCCAACAATGCCCTCATATATGTGCCACTATGTGACCTTGACCAAGTCTGGGAAAATCAGGTCACCAGATCAAAGGTCAAGGTCATAGGTAAGCGATAGGTGTAAACACCAATAACCACCTATATCTCAGTAACGGTTGAAATTGTTATCAAGAACATATGTACCATTTGTAAGGCCTTTCAATTTACTTTTCAAAAATAAAGTCCACTCAAAACGCAACGTTGGTAAATGGTTGCCATAGGAACCAAAATACGATGACGTCAATGACGTAAAATTTGAAAAATTGACGTAGACACGTAAAATTTGTCGGTTTTGTAGAACTTATGACTGCAAATACGATCGTGAAGTTTATTTTTAGCTGACGTCATTATTGACGTCACAGTAACGTAGAAACGAAAGAAGATTAAAATCGCTTCTGCTCAAGAACTACCTGTCCCTTCTTGGTGAATCTTTGTCAAAATAATGTACTTATCTTGTAGTTGTGCATTGCAATTTTTTGGATCTCGGCATCATTCAATATGGCCGCCAGTGAATATCTAAGAAATACCTTGTTCACGCTTCTCTTTCTAAAGATTTCCAGTCTGATAATGATGAAACTTCGCCAAATAATGTGCGTATGGGTGGGACGTGGGGCAGGCGAATGTATACACGTGAATATGATACATAGCTCAGACCTAAATATTCAGTGTCGGGCGTAACGCAGTTCCCATCTTGCACGCACATACAGATACGCGAAACCATTATTAGGGCTTTCCACCTTCCAGTGGAAAGACCTATTGTTGTTGTTCGGCAAGATTTTGACTTTATTCTTCTCACCGCCACTTTTCATAGTAAGACTGGTCGCACGGCCTCTAAAGTTTACACAGTGATAGAACTCATTCTGGAATAGTGCCGCGAAGCTTTTGGGGTCATGACGTCATCCAAGATGGCCGCCAGTGACGTCATGATGAAAATCTTATTAGCGCTAGATCTCAGACATTTATGGTCGGATTTGAATGAAACGTTCACAGATTGTAAAGTTCATGGTCTAGTTGTGCAAGAAGGTCATGCGGGGTCATGACGTCATAACGTGATGGCGTCAGAGACGCCAGACGCTTAAAAACTGGAAAAAATCGTCAAAAATACAATTATTGCATGATCATTTTGAAACCTTACCACAAGCATGTGTTCATCATCTTCTATCGATCGTGTGAAAAAGGTGTTGATGACGTCATCAAATATGGCGGCCATAGTGGTTTGATTTTAAACAGGCTAAAATAGAAACTTCTAAGTATATTTCGAAAACCGAAGCAGCTAGCGCCAACAATGCCCTCATATATGTGCCACTATGTGACCTTGACAAAGTCTGGGAAAATCAGGTTACCAGATCAAAGGTCAAGGTCATAGGTAAGCGATAGGTGTAAACACCAATAACCACCTATATCTCAGTAACGGTTGAAATTGTTATCAAGAACATATGTACCATTTGTAAGGCCTTTCAATTTACTTTTCAAAAATAAAGTCCACTCAAAACGCAACGTTGGTAAATGGTTGCCATAGGAACCAAAATACGATGACGTCAATGACGTAAAATTTGAAAAATTGACGTAGACACGTAAAATTTGTCAGTTTTGTAGAACTTAAGATTGCAAATACGATCGTGAAGTTTAATTTTAGCTGACGTCATTATTGACGTCACAGTAACGTAGAAACGAAAGAAGATTAAAATCGCTTCTGCTCAAGAACTACCTGTCCCTTCTTGGTGAATCTTTGTCAAAATAATGTACTTATCTTGTAGTTGTGCATTGCAATTTTTTGGATCTCGGCATCATTCAATATGGCCGCCAGTGAATATCTAAGAAATACCTTGTTCACGCTTCTCTTTCTAAAGATTTCCAGTCTGATAATGATGAAACTTCGCCAAATAATGTGCGTATGGGTGGGACGTGGGGCAGACGAATGTATACACGTGAATATGATACATAGCTCAGACCTAAATATTCAGTGTCGGGCGTAACGCAGTTCCCATCTTGCACGCACATACAGATACGCGAAACCATTATTGGGGCTTTCCACCTTCCAGTGGAAAGACCTATTGTTGTTGTTCGGCAAGATTTTGACTTTATTCTTCTCACCGCCACTTTTCATAGTAAGACTGGTCGCACGGCCTCTAAATTTTACACAGTGATAGAACTCATTCTGGAATAGTGCCGCGAAGCTTTTGGGGTCATGACGTCATCCAAGATGGCCGCCAGTGACGTCATGATGAAAATCTTATTAGCGCTAGATCTCAGACATTTATGGTCGGATTTGAAAGAAACGTTCACAGATTGTAAAGGTCATGGTCTAGTTGTGCAAGAAGGTCATGCGGGGTCATGACGTCATAACGTGATGGCGTCAGAGACGCCAGACGCTTAAAAACTGGAAAAAATCGTCAAAAATACAATTATTGCATGATCATTTTGAAACCTTACCACAATCATGTGTTCATCATCTTCTATCGATCGTGTGAAAAAGGTGTTGATGACGTCATCAAATATGGCGGCCATAGTGGTTTGATTTTAAACAGGCTAAAATAGAAACTTCTAAGTATATTTCGAAAACCGAACCAGCTAGCGCCAACAATGCCCTCATATATGTGCCACTATGTGACCTTGACCAAGTCTGGGAAAATCAGGTCACCAGATCAAAGGTCAAGGTCATAGGTAAGCGATAGGTGTAAACACCAATAACCACCTATATCTCAGTAACGGTTGAAATTGTTATCAAGAACATATGTACCATTTGTAAGGCCTTTCAATTTACTTTTCAAAAATAAAGTCCACTCAAAACGCAACGTTGGTAAATGGTTGCCATAGGAACCAAAATACGATGACGTCAATGACGTAAAATTTGAAAAATTGACGTAGACACGTAAAATTTGTCAGTTTTGTAGAACTTATGATTGCAAATACGATCGTGAAGTTTATTTTTAGCTGACGTCATTATTGACGTCACAGTAACGTAGAAACGAAAGAAGATTAAAATCGCTTCTGCTCAAGAACTACCTGTCCCTTCTTGGTGAATCTTTGTCAAAATAATGTACTTATCTTGTAGTTGTGCATTGCAATTTTTTGGATCTCGGCATCATTCAATATGGCCGCCAGTGAATATCTAAGAAATACCTTGTTCACGCTTCTCTTTCTAAAGATTTCCAGTCTGATAATGATGAAACTTCGCCAAATAATGTGCGTATGGGTGGGACGTGGGGCAGGCGAATGTATACACGTGAATATGATACATAGCTCAGACCTAAATATTCAGTGTCGGGCGTAACGCAGTTCCCATCTTGCACGCACATACAGATACGCGAAACCATTATTAGGGCTTTCCACCTTCCAGTGGAAAGACCTATTGTTGTTGTTCGGCAAGATTTTGACTTTATTCTTCTCACCGCCACTTTTCATAGTAAGACTGGTCGCACGGCCTCTAAAGTTTACACAGTGATAGAACTCATTCTGGAATAGTGCCGCGAAGCTTTTGGGGTCATGACGTCATCCAAGATGGCCGCCAGTGACGTCATGATGAAAATCTTATTAGCGCTAGATCTCAGACATTTATGGTCGAATTTGAATGAAACGTTCACAGATTGTAAAGGTCATGGTCTAGTTGTGCAAGAAGGTCATGCGGGGTCATGACGTCATAACGTGATGGCGTCAGAGACGCCAGACGCTTAAAAACTGGAAAAAATCGTCAAAAATACAATTATTGCATGATCATTTTGAAACCTTACCACAATCATGTGTTCATCATCTTCTATCGATCGTGTGAAAAAGGTGTTGATGACGTCATCAAATATGGCGGCCATAGTGGTTTGATTTTAAACAGGCTAAAATAGAAACTTCTAAGTATATTTCGAAAACCGAAGCAGCTAGCGCCAACAATGCCCTCATATATGTGCCACTATGTGACCTTGACCAAGTCTGGGAAAATCAGGTTACCAGATCAAAGGTCAAGGTCATAGGTAAGCGATAGGTGTAAACACCAATAACCACCTATATCTCAGTAACGGTTGAAATTGTTATCAAGAACATATGTACCATTTGTAAGGCCTTTCAATTTACTTTTCAAAAATAAAGTCCACTCAAAACGCAACGTCGGTAAATGGTTGCCATAGGAACCAAAATACGATGACGTCATTGACGTAAAATTTGAAAAATTGACGTAGACACGTAAAATTTGTCAGTTTTGTAGAACTTATGATTGCAAATACGATCGTGAAGTTTATTTTTAGCTGACGTCATTATTGACGTCACAGTAACGTAGAAACGAAAGAAGATTAAAATCGCTTCTGCTCAAGAACTACCTGTCCCTTCTTGGTGAATCTTTGTCAAAATAATGTACTTATCTTGTAGTTGTGCATTGCAATTTTTTGGATCTCGGCATCATTCAATATGGCCGCCAGTGAATATCTAAGAAATACCTTGTTCACGCTTCTCTTTCTAAAGATTTCCAGTCTGATAATGATGAAACTTCGCCAAATAATGTGCGTATGGGTGGGACGTGGGGCAGGCGAATATATACATGTGAATATGATACATAGCTCAGACCTAAATATTCAGTGTCGGGCGTAACGCAGTTCCCATCGTGCACGCACATACAGATACGCGAAACCATTATTAGGGCTTTCCACCTTCCAGTGGAAAGACCTATTGTTGTTGTTCGGCAAGATTTTGACTTTATTCTTCTCACCGCCACTTTTCATAGTAAGACTGGTCGCACGGCCTCTAAAGTTTACACAGTGATAGAACTCATTCTGGAATAGTGCCGCGAAGCTTTTGGGGTCATGACGTCATCCAAGATGGCCGCCAGTGACGTCATGATGAAAATCTTGTTAGCGCTAGATCTCAGACATTTATGGTCGGATTTGAATGAAACGTTCACAGATTGTAAAGGTCATGGTCTAGTTGTGCAAGAAGGTCATGCGAGGTCATGACGTCATAACGTGATGGCGTCAGAGACGCCAGACGCTTAAAAACTGGAAAAAATCGTCAAAAATACAATTATTGCATGACCATTTTGAAACCTTACCACAATCATGTGTTCATCATCTTCTATCGATCGTGTGAAAAAGGTGTTGATGACGTCATCAAATATGGCGGCCATAGTGGTTTGATTTTAAACAGGCTAAAATAGAAACTTCTAAGTATATTTCGAAAACCGAACCAGCTAGCGCCAACAATGCCCTCATATATGTGCCACTATGTGACCTTGACCAAGTCTGGGAAAATCAGGTCACCAGATCAAAGGTCAAGGTCATAGGTAAGCGATAGGTGTAAACACCAATAACCACCTATATCTCAGTAACGGTTGAAATTGTTATCAAGAACATATGTACCATTTGTAAGGCCTTTCAATTTACTTTTCAAAAATAAAGTCCACTCAAAACGCAACGTTGGTAAATGGTTGCCATAGGAACCAAAATACGATGACGTCAATGACGTAAAATTTGAAAAATTGACGTAGACACGTAAAATTTGTCAGTTTTGTAGAACTTATGATTGCAAATACGATCGTGAAGTTTATTTTTAGTGACGTCATTATTGACGTCACAGTAACGTAGAAACGAAAGAAGATTAAAATCGCTTCTGCTCAAGAACTACCTGTCCCTTCTTGGTGAATCTTTGTCAAAATAATGTACTTATCTTGTAGTTGTGCATTGCAATTTTTTGGATCTCGGCATCATTCAATATGGCCGCCAGTGAATATCTAAGAAATACCTTGTTCACGCTTCTCTTTCTAAAGATTTCCAGTCTGATAATGATGAAACTTCGCCAAATAATGTGCGTATGGGTGGGACGTGGGGCAGGCGAATATATACACGTGAATATGATACATAGCTCAGACCTAAATATTCAGTGTCGGGCGTAACGCAGTTCCCATCGTGCACGCACATACAGATACGCGAAACCATTATTAGGGCTTTCCACCTTCCAGTGGAAAGACCTATTGTTGTTGTTCGGCAAGATTTTGACATTATTCTTCTCACCGCCACTTTTCATAGTAAGACTGGTCGCACGGCCTCTAAAGTTTACACAGTGATAGAACTCATTCTGGAATAGTGCCGCGAAGCTTTTGGGGTCATGACGTCATCCAAGATGGCCGCCAGTGACGTCATGATGAAAATCTTGTTAGCGCTAGATCTCAGACATTTATGGTCGGATTTGAATGAAACGTTCACAGATTGTAAAGGTCATGGTCTAGTTGTGCAAGAAGGTCATGCGGGGTCATGACGTCATAACGTGATGGCGTCAGAGACGCCAGACGCTTAAAAACTGGAAAAAATCGTCAAAAATACAATTATTGCATGACCATTTTGAAACCTTACCACAATCATGTGTTCATCATCTTCTATCGATCGTGTGAAAAAGGTGTTGATGACGTCATCAAATATGGCGGCCATAGTGGTTTGATTTTAAACAGGCTAAAATAGAAACTTCTAAGTATATTTCGAAAACCGAACCAGCTAGCGCCAACAATGCCCTCATATATGTGCCACTATGTGACCTTGACCAAGTCTGGAAAAATCAGGTCACCAGATCAAAGGTCAAGGTCATAGGTAAGCGATAGGTGTAAACACCTATAACCACCTATATCTCAGTAACGGTTGAAATTGTTATCAAGAACATATGTACCATTTGTAAGGCCTTTCAATTTACTTTTCAAAAATAAAGTCCACTCAAAACGCAACGTTGGTAAATGGTTGCCATAGGAACCAAAATACGATGACGTCAATGACGTAAAATTTGAAAAATTGACGTAGACACGTACAATTTGTCAGTTTTGTAGAACTTATGATTGCAAATACGATCGTGAAGTTTATTTTTAGCTGACGTCATTATTGACGTCACAGTAACGTAGAAACGAAAGAAGATTAAAATCGCTTCTGCTCAAGAACTACCTGTCCCTTCTTGGTGAATCTTTGTCAAAATAATGTACTTATCTTGTAGTTGTGCATTGCAATTTTTTGGATCTCGGCATCATTCAATATGGCCGCCAGTGAATATCTAAGAAATACCTTGTTCACGCTTCTCTTTCTAAAGATTTCCAGTCTGATAATGATGAAACTTCGCCAAATAATGTGCGTATGGGTGGGACGTGGGGCAGGCGAATGTATACACGTGAATATGATACATAGCTCAGACCTAAATATTCAGTGTCGGGCGTAACGCAGTTCCCATCTTGCACGCACATACAGATACGCGAAACCATTATTAGGGCTTTCCACCTTCCAGTGGAAAGACCTATTGTTGTTGTTCGGCAAGATTTTGACTTTATTCTTCTCACCGCCACTTTTCATAGTAAGACTGGTCGCACGGCCTCTAAAGTTTACACAGTGATAGAACTCATTCTGGAATAGTGCCGCGAAGCTTTTGGGGTCATGACGTCATCCAAGATTGCCGCCAGTGACGTCATGATGAAAATCTTATTAGCGCTAGATCTCAGACATTTATGGTCGGATTTGAATGAAACGTTCACAGATTGTAAAGGTCATGGTCTAGTTGTGCAAGAAGGTCATGCGGGGTCATGACGTCATAACGTGATGGCGTCAGAGACGCCAGACGCTTAAAAACTGGAAAAAATCGTCAAAAATACAATTATTGCATGATCATTTTGAAACCTTACCACAATCATGTGTTCATCATCTTCTATCGATCGTGTGAAAAAGGTGTTGATGACGTCATCAAATATGGCGGCCATAGTGGTTTGATTTTAAACAGGCTAAAATAGAAACTTCTAAGTATATTTCGAAAACCGAACCAGCTAGCGCCAACAATGCCCTCATATATGTGCCACTATGTGACCTTGACCAAGTCTGGGAAAATCAGGTCACCAGATCAAAGGTCAAGGTCATAGGTAAGCGATAGGTGTAAACACCAATAACCACCTATATCTCAGTAACGGTTGAAATTGTTATCAAGAACATATGTACCATTTGTAAGGCCTTTCAATTTACTTTTCAAAAATAAAGTCCACTCAAAACGCAACGTTGGTAAATGGTTGCCATAGGAACCAAAATACGATGACGTCAATGACGTAAAATTTGAAAAATTGACGTAGACACGTAAAATTTGTCAGTTTTGTAGAACTTATGATTGCAAATACGATCGTGAAGTTTATTTTTAGCTGACGTCATTATTGACGTCACAGTAACGTAGAAACGAAAGAAGATTAAAATCGCTTCTGCTCAAGAACTACCTGTCCCTTCTTGGTGAATCTTTGTCAAAATAATGTACTTATCTTGTAGTTGTGCATTGCAATTTTTTGGATCTCGGCATCATTCAATATGGCCGCCAGTGAATATCTAAGAAATACCTTGTTCACGCTTCTCTTTCTAAAGATTTCCAGTCTGATAATGATGAAACTTCGCCAAATAATGTGCGTATGGGTGGGACGTGGGGCAGGCGAATGTATACACGTGAATATGATACATAGCTCAGACCTAAATATTCAGTGTCGGGCGTAACGCAGTTCCCATCTTGCACGCACATACAGATACGCGAAACCATTATTAGGGCTTTCCACCTTCCAGTGGAAAGACCTATTGTTGTTGTTCGGCAAGATTTTGACTTTATTCTTCTCACCGCCACTTTTCATAGTAAGACTGGTCGCACGGCCTCTAAAGTTTACACAGTGATAGAACTCATTCTGGAATAGTGCCGCGAAGCTTTTGGGGTCATGACGTCATCCAAGATGGCCGCCAGTGACGTCATGATGAAAATCTTATTAGCGCTAGATCTCAGACATTTATGGTCGGATTTGAATGAAACGTTCACAGATTGTAAAGGTCATGGTCTAGTTGTGCAAGAAGGTCATGCGGGGTCATGACGTCATAACGTGATGGCGTCAGAGACGCCAGACGCTTAAAAACTGGAAAAAATCGTCAAAAATACAATTATTGCATGACCATTTTGAAACCTTACCACAATCATGTGTTCATCATCTTCTATCGATCGTGTGAAAAAGGTGTTGATGACGTCATCAAATATGGCGGCCATAGTGGTTTGATTTTAAACAGGCTAAAATAGAAACTTCTAAGTATATTTCGAAAACCGAAGCAGCTAGCGCCAACAATGCCCTCATATATGTGCCACTATGTGACCTTGACCAAGTCTGGGAAAATCAGGTTACCAGATCAAAGGTCAAGGTCATAGGTAAGCGATAGGTGTAAACACCAATAACCACCTATATCTCAGTAACGGTTGAAATTGTTATCAAGAACATATGTACCATTTGTAAGGCCTTTTAATTTACTTTTCAAAAATAAAGTCCACTCAAAACGCAACGTTGGTAAATGGTTGCCATAGGAACCAAAATACGATGACGTCAATGACGTAAAATTTGAAAAATTGACGTAGACACGTAAAATTTGTCAGTTTTGTAGAACTTATGATTGCAAATACGATCGTGAAGTTTATTTTTAGCTGACGTCATTATTGACGTCACAGTAACGTAGAAACGAAAGAAGATTAAAATCGCTTCTGCTCAAGAACTACCTGTCCCTTCTTGGTGAATCTTTGTCAAAATAATGTACTTATCTTGTAGTTGTGCATTGCAATTTTTTGGATCTCGGCATCATTCAATATGGCCGCCAGTGAATATCTAAGAAATACCTTGTTCACGCTTCTCTTTCTAAAGATTTCCAGTCTGATAATGATGAAACTTCGCCAAATAATGTGCGTATGGGTGGGACGTGGGGCAGGCGAATATATACACGTGAATATGATACATAGCTCAGACCTAAATATTCAGTGTCGGGCGTAACGCAGTTCCCATCGTGCACGCACATACAGATACGCGAAACCATTATTAGGGCTTTCCACCTTCCAGTGGAAAGACCTATTGTTGTTGTTCGGCAAGATTTTGACTTTATTCTTCTCACCGCCACTTTTCATAGTAAGACTGGTCGCACGGCCTCTAAAGTTTACACAGTGATAGAACTCATTCTGGAATAGTGCCGCGAAGCTTTTGGGGTCATGACGTCATCCAAGATGGCCGCCAGTGACGTCATGATGAAAATCTTGTTAGCGCTAGATCTCAGACATTTATGGTCGGATTTGAATGAAACGTTCACAGATTGTAAAGGTCATGGTCTAGTTGTGCAAGAAGGTCATGCGAGGTCATGACGTCATAACGTGATGGCGTCAGAGACGCCAGACGCTTAAAAACTGGAAAAAATCGTCAAAAATACAATTATTGCATGACCATTTTGAAACCTTACCACAATCATGTGTTCATCATCTTCTATCGATCGTGTGAAAAAGGTGTTGATGACGTCATCAAATATGGCGGCCATAGTGGTTTGATTTTAAACAGGCTAAAATAGAAACTTCTAAGTATATTTCGAAATCCGAAGCAGCTAGCGCCAACAATGCCCTCATATATGTGCCACTATGTGACCTTGACCAAGTCTGGGAAAATCAGGTTACCAGATCAAAGGTCAAGGTCATAGGTAAGCGATAGGTGTAAACACCAATAACCACCTATATCTCAGTAACGGTTGAAATTGTTATCAAGAACATATGTACCATTTGTAAGGCCTTTCAATTTACTTTTCAAAAATAAAGTCCACTCAAAACGCAACGTTGGTAAATGGTTGCCATAGGAACCAAAATACGATGACGTCAATGACGTAAAATTTGAAAAATTGACGTAGACACGTAAAAATTGTCAGTTTTGTAGAACTTATGATTGCAAATACGATCGTGAAGTTTATTTTTAGCTGACGTCATTATTGACGTCACAGTAACGTAGAAACGAAAGAAGATTAAAATCGCTTCTGCTCAAGAACTACCTGTCCCTTCTTGGTGAATCTTTGTCAAAATAATGTACTTATCTTGTAGTTGTGCATTGCAATTTTTTGGATCTCGGCATCATTCAATATGGCCGCCAGTGAATATCTAAGAAATACCTTGTTCACGCTTCTCTTTCTAAAGATTTCCAGTCTGATAATGATGAAACTTCGCCAAATAATGTGCGTATGGGTGGGACGTGGGGCAGGCGAATATATACACGTGAATATGATACATAGCTCAGACCTAAATATTCAGTGTCGGGCGTAACGCAGTTCCCATCGTGCACGCACATACAGATACGCGAAACCATTATTAGGGCTTTCCACCTTCCAGTGGAAAGACCTATTGTTGTTGTTCGGCAAGATTTTGACATTATTCTTCTCACCGCCACTTTTCATAGTAAGACTGGTCGCACGGCCTCTAAAGTTTACACAGTGATAGAACTCATTCTGGAATAGTGCCGCGAAGCTTTTGGGGTCATGACGTCATCCAAGATGGCCGCCAGTGACGTCATGATGAAAATCTTGTTAGCGCTAGATCTCAGACATTTATGGTCGGATTTGAATGAAACGTTCACAGATTGTAAAGGTCATAATCAAGTTGTGCAAGAAGGTCATGCGGGGTCATGACGTCATAACGTGATGGCGTCAGAGACGCCAGACGCTTAAAAACTGGAAAAAATCGTCAAAATACAATTATTGCATGACCATTTTGAAACCTTACCACAATCATGTGTTCATCATCTTCTATCGATCGTGTGAAAAAGGTGTTGATGACGTCATCAAATATGGCGGCCATAGTGGTTTGATTTTAAACAGGCTAAAATAGAAACTTCTAAGTATATTTCGAAAACCGAACCAGCTAGCGCCAACAATGCCCTCATATATGTGCCACTATGTGACCTTGACCAAGTCTGGGAAAATCAGGTCACCAAATCAAAGGTCAAGGTCATAGGTAAGCGATAGGTGTAAACACCAATAACCACCTATATCTCAGTAACGGTTGAAATTGTTATCAAGAACATATGTACCATTTGTAAGGCCTGCGACCAGTCTTACTATGAAAAGTGGCGGTGAGAAGAATAAAGTCAAAATCTTGCCGAACAACAACAATAGGTCTTTCCACTGGAAGGTGGAAAGCCCTAATAATGGTTTCGCGTATCTGTATGTGCGTGCAAGATGGGAACTGCGTTACGCCCGACACTGAATATTTAGGTCTGAGCTATGTATCATATTCACGTGTATACATTCGCCTGCCCCACGTCCCACCCATACGCACATTATTTGGCGAAGTTTCATCATTATCAGACTGGAAATCTTTAGAAAGAGAAGCGTGAACAAGGTATTTCTTAGATATTCACTGGCGGCCATATTGAATGATGCCGAGATCCAAAAAATTGCAATGCACAACTACAAGATAAGTACATTATTTTGACAAAGATTCACCAAGAAGGGACAGGTAGTTCTTGAGCAGAAGCGATTTTAATCTTCTTTCGTTTCTACGTTACTGTGACGTCAATAATGACGTCAGCTAAAAATAAACTTCACGATCGTATTTGCAATCATAAGTTCTACAAAACTGACAAATTGTACGTGTCTACGTCAATTTTTCAAATTTTACGTCATTGACGTCATCGTATTTTGGATCCTATGGCAACCATTTACCAACGTTGCGTTTTGAGTGGACTTTATTTTTGAAAAGTAAATTGAAATAAATATCATCCATACACGTCTATGTGTATGCATACATATTCGTTACCAAGAAGAGCATAGTCCCTTTACGATAACCACGACTGTGCAGGTCGTGTGACAGTCATTTATGACCACCGATTTGGGCGTTACTTAGGATCGACGTCTGAAATTCACCCTTCTCGATAACTTGGTACAGACTATCGGAATGGTTTATTTTCAAATCATAACTTTAAGATTCTGATGATTTAAAGGTGAGTATCCACAAGTCTTTGAACTCGGTTACTTTATTTGGGGTTTAATTATAATCGTTGACCAATTTTTAAGTGCGAAGATAAAATGATACACTGAATTCCAACAACAAGTAGCTTTAATAAATGTTCGTGCCTCCTTAAATGCACTGAACAATGACTAACATTGACATTTCGGCAATGTTGTAGCACATTTTCTCAGGCAGACGTGAAACTTGCATCAGCAACGCATTGATTATTAGTAAATTAAATTAATATGTTGCAATATGTTTGATATTATAGGAACAATATTTTCATAGTTATAAGTGTATTTGGCCTGAGGAATTAAACATACTTTTATAAGTGACATAATTGACAAATGGTACAAGCAATAATGCACGTGTTAGTGTAGTTGGAATTCAGAAATGTTATGGGTTTTTGAATAAATACTGTTGCAGAGACAAGAGGTTGGCAGGGAGAGGAAGAGAAGGCAGAGAAGAGAGAGATTTGTTCAGAGCCTGGGAGGGAGCTCGACGGGCTATTCGTTATATGTCAACCATGTTGTAATTACGCATATGAAAATGGAAAGAGTCGTTATTATTTAAAGTACACAACGCGAAGTATTAATTGAAAACGCCACTACGCTACACTAGATACATTAATTGAGCACGTGCATATGCGTGTATATGCATTTGATAATAGGTCTGCTAAAAAAACCACCGAAATCGGTACTCATCTTGGTACCCATACACACAAAAGCTGCACACAGAAATGAAACCATTGGCTGTTTCAATTTGTTCATTTTGACAAAATATGTACAACTGGCTTATCTGTACATATGCAAATAGAAACAAAATACAATATCTAGAGGTCATTCTAGTACTATTCTACTGTAATAAATTGACCCCCTTCAGGCGTCAACATTTTACGTATTGGTCATTTTATTACATAGCAAAATGACCGAGATGTCATTATTTTAGGGAGTCGATTTTTACGGGCCCTAACAGTTATGTAATACAGTTTTGAGGTTATGTCTATGAAGATATATTGACCTCAAACTAATCTCAGTTTTGCTTTGGTCAATATTTTGTTCTTAAGATCAATATCTCATCATATCATCGCATTACATGTCTATACGTGTTTGATGTCTTATACAGAACATAATATGTCGGTGTGTTTTGCTATCAATAAATACTGAAAAGGGAATCCTTTGGAAGCAAAATCACAAACAAGAGTTCAAAATAGCAGACCCGGTTGTCATGAGTGTTTATAAGAGGTTATGTTAAGTGCAAAACCTCTCACGCCTCCTAGTACTGGCTTAAGCGATATTCTACTTTAAAGCCACACATATTGGGCTTGATGACCCCAAGTTTATTTGACGAGGCTAAGTAAATGACACATTGTAAGTTTAAGCATATTTCTTTTACATTATTTCTATTTGGTTGACTAGTTTCATTTAAAAAACAATTTTACGTTTGACTTGCAAGTTTATCAAAAGAGGTTATGACCCTATCATTTTGCAACATACTGCATGCTTGGTGGTGGACCCTTTTACAGTTCGCCACTATGCTTTCCTCTTTAATTGTACGATGACCGGACAGGCTGTGGACCCTATAATGACGCCTACCTAAAGCTCATTGGGACGGTGGTGTTTGATATCTATGATATTTCTTGTCGTGCCCTAAATGGTTTATTCTCGTGTTGCTCTGGCTTCTGCCAAGTCATTGAGTACCTTCATTGTGGCTTTCTAGGCTATTTTTTTTTTGTATTATATTTACACGAGTATATTTGTGTTTTACTTATATTGCCTATTGATGCTGCCTTGTTGGTTAGAGATTAGATCATGGCGGGGATTTCTTTATTTACAATGTCCTGTTTTAATGGGATGACAGTAGGGTAAGTGTGAGGTTTGGTGCACCCTAGAACCGGTTTAAACCCCCAGTGGTCTACTTTGACACTGAACGTTCCAAGGCGGTAGCCCTATTGTCAACCCTTTTTGTGTTTGTGATGTCGTTTAACCCTTTGTGTATTCCAATAAGTTCTTGTCTGTCATAAAGTTTTGTCGAAATAAAATTAGACGTCATGAAAATGCATCGGATATCTTTATGTCTCTGTTCGAGTCCTTTTAGTGTATATGGAGTACCAAAGCTAGATAACATTTTCTTAAAGATGCAACCAATACATTCAACTAAATCCTTGTCGTCAGTGCAACTAGCAGCATGTCTTAACACAAATGTTTTGATCTCATACGATGGAAAAATACTTGTAGAATCAAACCTGAAATGCAGACAATATTTTAAAATTTTGTAGCAGAGTCTATGCTGCTCCGATAACTGACGAACAAGTATGACTTCGGTATTGGTAAAGGTGTAATTAAAACATTTATGCGCAAGTTTCCCAGGAATTATCAGATATTTATCGTAGGATAACAGCTCATCATTGAACTGGACCAGATCATGATCCAGTTGATCTAGTAGAACGATGTTGGCAACTCCGCTCTGCTCAATTGCCGGAACGAGATCAATAGCAATGCTTAATGTATTGACATCGGTGTTTGATTTCCACAATAGCTTAAACGTGCAAGCACTTCCGTCGCTTGGGGTTGAAGTGTGCCACGGTTTAATTAACTCTCCAGATGCACAATTAATTGGTTGAGATTCAGTTTCTTTAATGCAAAATCAACGGTCTTTTTGAATGTTTCGTTTAAATATGTCTTGTAAAAGATCCCGCCTTTAACACAGAAATCAAACATAGCTTTGATGTGTTCATTGGCTGGTAGTACATGGGCGTGACAGAGTTTATATTCTTCACGTTTAGGCACGATACATTCACACGTGTTAACATCGATCGGCTCGGCATAACAACCTCCGTCTTCCATTTCCATTCTGTTTACAATGTTTTCTGCTTTAGAAAGATGTTTCAGAACCACAATATAATCAAACTCATTCGGCTCTCCCATACTTCCTACTAAATACCTGTGGGATATATCAAATGCTGGATTTATCTGTGCTATTCGAGTGGCTATTTTGGAAACCATCTCGTCAACTGCTGTTTTAATGTCATGGACCTCTGTATCAGGTATGCTGAACTTGAGCTTAGTGTTATGAAGTTCTTGTAGAAACGAGATCATTTTGAAAGATTCTGAAAATAAATAAAATATTGTTGAAATATAGGTTTAAGCGATGACCTTAGATAAAATGTGTTTTATGGTACCATATGAACCATGTTACCTTCAAACAACATCCATGTTCGAAGTTTAATTAGACCGGAAACAATAGTTCAATCACACAAACGCATTTCAAGTCATATCAACAGCATGCAGATATGTTACAATACACCAATTCAACATCACATAGCAAAATATGCAAATGGATTGAACTACAAGTTATTACAACATTAGTTACAGTTCTCTCCATTGTGGCTGAAAAGTGTACATGATTATCGATTTGAAATTGTAACAATACATTTAAATATGAACTTGATAATGAAAAACGAAGAAAAAAAAATCCAAAAGATATAAACTCTGCCGGGCCATTCTACCCCCACGCAATCTCCACCGAAATAACACCTCATATCCCCGTTCAGGCTGATAGAAAATAGCGACAGTTTATATAGACAAAATACAACGGCAAATCGATACAAAGTTAAGGAATTTGGAAGCGTTTAAAACAAACAATCGTTTAAAACAACAGTACCTGAACATCATAAGCAGACATGATATATGAATGTGTACCTGGGCAGAACCCAAATAATTGACTATAATCACCATCACTGCTAACATAATAGTAGTTTGAAAACTTGTTAAATATGTGTTTCATAAATAGGGTGGACATTGGCAGATTTGTTAACATAAACTTGTATTTAACAAGACTTTAAGAATAGCGAGGTTGTGTACACTTAAATCGATTTAAGCTAACCGGTGGACCATATTGCCTACTGACCGTTCCAAGTCGGTAACCCTGTCTTCATCACTCTTTATTTTGTGTATTGTATTTTTCATTGTATAGTTCATTACTCAAATTGTGCTATTATAAATAGTTCCCCGTATTTCTTAGCCATACTCTGTACGTTCTTTCATTTTGGCTGCAACTACTGTCAGTATTTGTTCAGTACAATTATACATTTACAACAACAAACAATTGGTGGTGACATTTTTTTTTTGCCTTCTTGATTGTTCAGTACATCAGTACAATTATACATTTACAACAACATGTTTCAAACAATTGGTGGTGACATTTGTTTTGGTGACAACAACATGTTTCAAACAATTGGTAGTGACATTTTTTTTGCCTTCTTTTTTTGCCTTCTTTGTCTGTTTGCGTGTTTGTTTCTGTGTTTTGTTGTTGAATGTCCTCCTTGAATGCTACTTTCCTTGTCCGATCTTACTATATTTCTTATATTATATAAATATGTAAATATATCACGTGGTACGTTTCTGCGTATGAATAAAATATTCCACCAGACTGCATCGGTCGGTCCGTCCGGTCTACGTGAGTTCCGTACCTACTTTTGACTTGTGTTTTGTTTGACACTGTCTTGTAAATTTGCGCGCTGACAATATGTTGTGAACACATAATATCGAGTAAACCTAAGCAGTGGGCATTATTGCCTTCTACAAGTCGTTAACCCTATTTTCAGCTTGTTTTAAATTGTGTATTATGTGTTTATTCACCATGTTTGCTCATTTGAATTAGATCTATAATGCCATTTCATTTGAGTGGTTTTACTTAATAAAGAAGTAAAACACTTGTCCAGTTTCACATGCAGTCTGTCTCTCAGATGTTATGATGATATCTTCTGTATTAGTGATTCTTCGTGTACATAAATAAGCGTATTGTTGACGAAGGATGTTGTTGTTGTTGTAAGGTAATTCCAGCGTTACTACGTAATATTTGGCGACGATGATGAAACTAACATCACAGATCGATAGATAAATTACATATCTAGCTGACGATAAGTACAAATAATCAATAAAATACGAATTATCCTCCATTGACTGCAACGCACATAATTCTACCGGTGTCGCAGTACAGCATAATCCGTGAAATTGGTTATAAGACTTATTAAACAAAATGACATTTCAGATAGGAAAATTCGAATACTTTGATGAGAGTACGGAATCGTGGACGCGTTATAAAGAAAGACTTGACCAATACATTATTGTTAATGACATTGGCGATGATAAAAAGGTACCAGCACTGCTATCATTGATGGGGAGTGACACTTATCGATTATTACGAGATATGACATCACCAGATCTGCCATCTACTAAAACATATGATGCCTTATGTGAATTATTAAAGACATTTCTCACCTAAACCTATTGTAATTGCCGAAAGATTTCGCTTTCACAAGCGTGACCAAACAGAAGATGAATCCATCAAAGAGTTTAATGTAAACCTCAGAAAGTTGTCAGCATACTATGAATTTGGGTATACTTTAAAAAATACATGGCTTGATCGTTTTGTTTGTGGTCTGAGAAATGAGGCTACCCAGAAGAAACTTCTTTCAGTAATGGACCTCACATACGAGAAATCTTAAGAGATAGCACTTGCGATGGAATCTGCATCTTAAGAAGTTGTAGAAATTCAGGATAAGCAACAACCTGTGCATACCATGAAGAAATATGAAGCACCTCCTCCTCAGAAATATGAAAAACCTCCTGCGAAGTATGAAAAAACTCAGAAATCTGTAAACCTACACCCTAAAGAAAAGAAAAGGCAATGTTATAGGTGTACACGCTCTAACCATGACCCCGATGAATGTCGGTTTAGGACAGGGACTTGCTACAAGTGTGGGAAAAAGGTCACATTAAACCAGCATGCAAATCAGAAAGTATCAAATCTAAAGTACACAATTTAGATTTAGACAGTGATGAATACTATTTGTATACGTTTGTTGAAGTAAAAGACAGAGAAGATATTTGGACCACAGCAAAGGTTGAAGATGTAGAGCTGAACATGGAGTTAGACACAGGATCTGGCGTGTCAGTTATCTCGAAGAACGACGTTGAAGACTATCACAACCTGACTTCTATGGTGATGTGATTTATAAACTTCGTAAGATTCTAGGTCATGATCACTTTCATACTAGCTTTGTTAAACTTGTTAAAAAGTTTATCAAAAGAGGTTATGACCCTATCATTTTGCAACGTACTGCATGCTTGGTGGTGGACCCTTTTACAGTTCGCCACTATGCTTTCCTCTTTAATTGTACGATGACCGGACAGGCTGTGGACCCTATTATGACGCCTACCTAAAGCCCTTTGGGACGGTGGCGTTTGATGATTGTCCATGATCTTTCTTGTCGTGCCCTTAATGGTTTATTCTCTTACTGCTCTGGCTTCTGCAAAGTCATTGAGTACCTTCATTGTGGCTTTCTAGGCTATTGCTTTTTGTGTATTATATTTACACGAGCATATTTGTGTTTTACTAATGTTGCCTATTGATGCTGCCTTGTTGGTTAGAGATTAGATCATGGCGGGGATTTCTTTATTTACACTGTCCTGTTTTAATGGGATGACAGTAGGGTAAGTGTGAGGTTTGTTGCACCCTAGAACCGGTTTAAACCCCCAGTGGCCTACTTTGCCATTGACCGTTCCAAGGCGGTAGCCCTATTGTCAACCCTTTATGTGTTTGTGATGTCGTTTGCATTTATTATTGCTTTTGCCTTCTTGTTTGTCTGTTTGCGTGTTTGTTTCTGTGTTTTGTGGTTTACTGTCCTCCTTGAATGCTACTTTCCCTGTCCGATCTTTTTATATTTCTTTGAAAAATATTTTCCGGACTTGAACCTTGGGGAAACGAATTTGACCCTCAGGACATATTCAGGGGAAGTAATTACACCGTTAGGTTTGATAAATTGCAAAGTTAAACTTGATACACAAACAAACACATTAAATTTATATGTTATTGATAATGGAGGAAGACTATTGTTTGGTAGAGATTGGTTGCGACAGTTAAAGCTTAACTGGGCAGATATCAAATCAATAACTACTGCTGATGCTAACAGTCAAGTTGAGAAATTAAAGATGAAATATAGTGAAGGTTTTGATTCAGAGCTTGGAAACATGAAGGGGTTTAAGGCAAGGCTAAATTTGAAGACCGGAAATCTGACGCAGACCATTTGGCGAACTTGGAGAGCGTACTTCAGCGATTTAAAGAATACAATCTGAAAACTAATCCCGAAATGTGCAAGTTCTTTCAAGACAAAGTGACTTTCTGTGGACATGAAATAGGCGAACAAGGACAATATGCAAGACAAAATAGATGCTATTGTAAAAATGCACCAGCAACTGAAACAGTGAATCAATTAAGTTAATTTCTTGGTCTGGTAAACTATTATGCTAAGTTTCTGCCAAACGTGTCTACCATTCTTCAGCCATTGCATGAGCTATTAGAGAAAATTAGACAGTGTAAGGGGACTCGTAAATGTGAAGAAGCCATGTTAGAAGTCAAAAGACATCACATCAGATATAGTACTCACCCATTACTGCCCTGAGCTACCAGTAACCCTAGCGTGTGACGCAAATTCGTATGGTCTGGGTTGCGTCTTATCTCTTGTGATGCCCGACGGAACAGAACGACCGATTGCTTTTGCATCCAGATCGTTAAACTCGGCTGCAAAACGGTATAGTCAGAAATATAAGAAGCATTGTCAATTGTCTGGGGAGTAAAGAAAGTTCACTTGTACCTCTGGGCTCGACATTTCACATTACTTACAGACCATAAACCGCTTCTGACCATCTTCAATCCGAAAAAGGGAACAAATGCTACGACCGCTGTAAGATTACAACGATATGCGCTATTTCTTGCAGGTCATGATTACAATATCATGTAGAAAAACACAAAAGGTCACGGGAATGGTGACGGTTTATCCAGACTGCCACTGAATGACAATGACACTGAATGCAAGTTGGATGCAACAGATTTGTTCAACCTGTCCCAATTTGAAAATCTGCCGGTAACACCTATTGTTGTGAAAATTGCAACTTCACGCGATACAAAATATGAAACAATTTCAAGGGATTGGACAAATGAAACTAAAGATAAAGAACTTGAACTTTACTTCAGCCGGAGAAATAATCTTCCACTGTATCAAGGTTGCATTATGTGCGGAATATGAGAAAAGTTACAAAAACGCGTAATTCATGAATTACATGAAGGACATCTTGGTGTGGTTAAAGTGAAAACACTGGCCAGAAGTTACTTATGGTGGCCTGGAATTGACAGAGACATTGAAAATATGCCTAAATCATGCTCAGGATGTCAGAAAATCAAACGGAACCCACCTGAAGCCCCAATACATCCCTGGGAGTATCCTCAACAGCCGTGGAGCAGGATCCATGTTGATTTCGCGGGACCATTTCTGGGATCATTGTTTCTGGTTATTGTCGAAACGTATTCTAAATGGCCTAAAGTCAAGCAAATGAGGAGTACAACATCTAAACAAACGATTGAAGTTCTTAGGACCGTGTTCGCAGATTTTGGCGTGCCATCTCAGATCGTAAGCGACAATGGCTCACACCTAGTTTGAGAGGAATTTACAATTTTCTCGAAGGAAAATGACGTGAAACAATTAAGAAGCGCACCTTATCACCCGAGATCAAATGGGTTAGCTGAACGCTTTGTACAAAGTTTTTTTTCAAGCTATGAAAGCTATGAAAGCGGGAAAAAATGACACATGAACAATGCAAACAAAACTATCAACAGTTCTCATTGCATACAGAAATACTTCACATTCAACAACCAATGAATGTCCATCAACCTTGTTCCTAGGTCGGAAGTTAACAACCAGATTAGACTTGTTTTTTGTCTCTTTCATTGTATTTTCAAGTCCTTGTTTGCAGTACAGTGCGGACCTACGATGCCATTGCGTATCTCATTTTTTAATTAAACCTAATTTCAAGAAACGGTTACAGCATCTCAGCAGAAAATGATTAGATCACATAGCGATAGAGACTTTGAACTTGGACAAGCCGTCTCAGTGCGTGGCTATAGGATTGATCAGGATAAATGGAAGACTAGAGTCGTAAAAATACGAACTGGTCCAGCATCTTACCATGTGGAAGTTGCCCCCAAACGTATACTGGAGACGTCACACCGACCAAATATCTGACACTAAATTGGATATGGAGGATCCAGTATGTGATATACCGCCTACACCAGTCGAAGGTCGACCAGTGGAAGATCAACGGAACCCAGTGGAAGAAACACTGAGTTATGTCACCACAGTTCAGTGCAGCTAAAACTGTCGCTGTTACATCAGAAAGACGGTATCCAATACGGGAAAGAACGAAATCAAATCGGTTAGATCTTTAAAGTGAAGTTACACTGTGTTTAAGAGGCATAATAATCCTCTGTGTAACTGTCACAGAACTTGTATTGCTTAATATGTTTAATTGGAATAATTGTATGTGCCTGTGTTTCAGGAGGCATATATAATTCTCTTTGTATCTGTTACTGATATTCAATTGTTGTAACTAATTCTTATAAGAACAATACGTGGACACAAGTTAATAAACCATTAAACTTCCAAAGATGTCGAAATCAAAACAAAAAAAACAAAACATGATTGAACTTCATTACAACTGAATTTTAAAAAACGTTATGTTTTATTTTATTGGAAAGGTATATGTTATGTTTTATGATGATGATGATGTCTTCTGTATTAGTGATTCGTGTCGTGCATAAACAAACGTATTGTTGACGAAGGATATTGCTTTTGTTGTCAGTCAATTCCAGCCTTACTACGTAATAGAAACCATTGTCTGACATGGAGAACATTGCCATATTCACATTCAATTCTACTGGAGAGACAATTCACCAACAGTCCTAAGCAAGTCGTGAAACAATTTCAAGTCACTCATCAAACTACGTCGATAGCAACACTGTTGTTACCATGAGCGCGTGAAGGATGAAGTGCGCGAGAGGGTCGATACGGGGACAGGATATGGATTTTAAACTTAACGTTTAAAAAAATATCCTGCAATCGGAGCAAACGATAGAAATTGATTATTTGCAAGTCACGGCCATATCCGATTGGGCAGAAGTCTCCGTATCTTTGCAAAGTATTTGATAATTGTACTTTTGTTTTTAATATTTTATTCAGAGATTTGAACATCATATTTTGAATTTTGTTATATATATGCTCTGGAGGATTAGGAAGAACCGTTATATATACATTGAATAATAATCGGGAGAACAAGTGTTTTTATTACCGTTGTTTTACCAATATGAGAGAGGTTCTAAAAGAGCAATCGTTAAGTAACTTGTTAATTTTCCCAATTTTATTATAAATGTTTTGAACATAATTTTCATTTTGTAGATCATACTTTAAACGTTCCCTCGTGACTCCATATAACTTCTTTATAAGTATGTAGTACTTCCCTACTCCCCCGTTTTGACCCAATCCATACAAATTGTGTTATTTTGAAATATGCTTTTAACCCTGAACATAGTTAGAAATTTATCTATTATTTCTAGAGCTGAATTGAGTGACTTTTCGTCATGATTTTGTAGTAATGAGGCATCATATGCATATTGATTTATTAAATAATCGGAGTTCTTTATTTTTATCCCAATAACATAATCCTGATTTTTTTAAAGCTGCACTTCACAATTCTATACAAATTTAAAATGCCTCTAACCTCTCTGTATGGGAAAATACTCGGAGGAATGGCCATTATTTAAAACACATCTTGACACATTATTGTATAAGTGTTAAACCACTATTGACTCCCCAAAAGTAAAGAACCGTAACGCTTTCTCAATGAAGCACCATTCAAGTGAGTCAAACGCTTTTTCGAAATCTAAAAGGACCAGGATTCCAGGTATATTTTCTTCTCCACAGTTTTCTATTACATCTAGAATAAGTCTATTACATTCACCTATGTGCCTATCTTTCATAAATCCCAATTATATTTCCGATATTAATTTAGCAAGAATTGTTCTAAATCGACGTGCAATTGTGGCAGATGCAATTTTAGTATTTACATTTAGTAGTGAAAATGGTCTCCAATTTTTCCAATAAATTATAGATTTAACTTCATGTGGCAAACATGTTATACCAACATGTTTTTGTCTAACTGGTAGTGATTTAGAATGATAACCCTCGTCTAATGAATTAACTAGAAAATCCCCAATATCAATCCAGAAAAAATATAATAATCGACAGAAAAACCATCAGATCCTGGAGATTTATTATTTTTCATATCCTTTAACACATTCAAACATTCTTGTTTTCTTAGGACCTCGTCTACGGTATCCCTTTCCTTACCCGTTAAATGGTTTAATAATGGATTATTTATATTAAAAAAAAGGTTTAAGTATAATGCCTTTAATGTATTTTCATTAACTTTAATGTTTCCCAAAATAACTGGTCGCTAATGTTAAATGTAATTCCTGCATATTTCCTTCACTATCAACCCTATATTGATCGATTGTTTCGTTGATTGTCATTTTTACAATATTTATGTATTCATGATCTGTCAGTAAACTGTTATTGCACTTTCATATACCACGGCCCCTTGGCTGATCAATAAGAAAAACGTACGGATATAGGGAAATGATCTGATTTATAACATATGCCAATATCCGTATTTGTAAATCGTTTAAAAACATACGTGTGAAAACGAAATTAGCAAAACTTAACGAATGTAAAGGTTACATCACTAATATCGCGTGTGCTAATATATCATGTGTTAACTTTACATCGAATTGTCTTATTTGGCATTTTATTCATCTTTAAAGTTGTAATTTGTTTCTGTGTATGTTTGTGTGTTGACTGTCGTCCTTGAATGCTACTTTTCCTGTTCGATTTTTATATCTAAATTAAAAGGTATTTCTTTTCTTTATTATTTTCTGAACAAGGATTACACTTATGTCATATTTAGCAGCCATGTTTAATCGATTAATGATCGAACATCGGTCGGTTAAATATTCTGATAATCGACCATGTATTTTGAGCCAATTCACAACACCAATTATGACATACTTATTTGTTTAACCATATTGAAATTGAATACTAATTCCTTAAAAATGGAACACAACTAGTTCTTTGTAATTTTGGCAGCCCTTTTTATTGATATCTTTTCCGTATAGAATTTTCCGTTTGTTAGATTTGTTATTTTCTTTCTATCGAATGGGTGTTTTCAATTCTCATTTTCTTAGAAAATAACTATTTTACCCAGTAGCATGACTACTGTGATAAAAATACAGAATCCCAGATATAATGGTGTTACGAAATGTGTTTTAAACATTTCTTACACATAGTTATATAAAAGACCCAACATATCGTTATCCTAACATGGATAAATATCAGAATAACGCATTACTGCATTATCGTCCATGCATAAAATATATGAAACAGGGTAGCGTGTTATGCCCCTATTGTCTATGGTAAGGCACTGTTTGGAACCTATGCAAGACCCCTGTATGACTTCTAGGATACGTTGAACTGATATTAAACATCAAAAGAAAATGTGTCTTTCCGTATCTACGGTGTATTAAACTCAGAATATATGGCATTAATGTGCTTCTCTAGCACAAACTAAAAGTTATTTATTGAATAAGATTTAAATTAAAAAACACGATTAATATAACAAATATTTGCAGTCTCGATTTGACTGAGACTGTTCATGAACGGTAGTAAAAGGAGCTTGCTACCGTTCATGTCCTATAGTTGAGCAGAACTCAGTATTTAAAAAATTGAATTGAATTGGGTTTTAAGGCGGACCAACGCAGGAAAGGTTATATGGCGCCTAACAGGGATGAACATGCCATGCTCATCCTCCAAGTACTTCGAGATAAAATATGGAAAATGGGCCTAAAACTTTCTCACCCTGAACTGCAGAGTTGCTGCAAATTATATCGTAGAAACTCCATTTAAGCTGGAGCCACGTTTATTGTTTTTCTGCCACTGCTCTTTTGATGTGAGCGAGATGGCACCTGAGACAATTTAAAAAAAGTCAATAGTACAGAAATTTGAGCCATCCCAAAGATGGTATACATATGACGGCACCTTCAATGAGGTATTTTCACACCATTCCACGGCCAGCAGCGTATGGTCCCACTTTCTAACAAAACGCTTTGCAGTAAGGGACCGACCATTTTGATTTCAGAGGAGTGGGGGGTGGGGGGGGGGGGGGGATTCCTTTCAGCCGGAATAATTTGTTTTCATTTCTTTAAAGCCGGGATTTTTATTTCGCCTAGTGCACTGGCCAGATTTTTTTTTCCGTCAACTTGAAAGCCAGAATATTTTTTTTTAAGTTTTGCTATTCGTAGAATAAGACGAGCTGTTGTAGATCTACTCAACGTCTGCGCCGACGTTGGTTCTCGGTTGTAGTAACCAAAAAATAGTCCAATTATTTCAGCAATCACTGGACAGAAATATGTCATCAGTACCATCAATGACACTGGTAGACACATGTTCCATAACTCTGTATTAGCTTGACCCTTTTCTTACTTTAAATTTCTGGTTTAAATCTTCTTTTTTGACAAGTCCATATAGTTTAGCAACTGAAAGTCGTACATCAACAAAACTTCAGTAAAGCTTTAAATAACACGGGCGCTATTAGACACATGTTCATATTAACTCTGTATTGCATTTAATCACAGTTTTATTCCTTTTTCAACTTCAAAATTCTGGTTAAAGTTTTAGGCAAATCTTTGTATGTCAATAGGTGATTGTTACTTATTAATGGCAAGCCTGTAAATATCATTAGCCCCATAAACGCCAACGACTTCCCCACTCCTACACCACCATCACCACAGATAAATAGACAAATATTTGTTATATTTTTTTGGTTTCACTTCACTTACCATGTCTGCAATCTGTTCTTTTCCCCCCACCCTCCGTCATATTTATTATGGGGTACTGAAGGTCTTTCTTCGATATTTGGTATATGTTTACTGACCAATAGTGTTGTTCCGATTAATTGAGTTGATCGATCATCAATCAGTTATGCCTTTGATCTGATTATTCGACTAAACATTTTCATGATCGACTTTACTCGGTTGTTGAAAATTATGGCTTTTTCATTCTCTTGTACTAAAGTATAGATAAAAGAAATAAAATGAGTTATAATTGTGCAACAAGTAATCACATATTTGTAGCGGTTATCACAACTTATTTTTAAAAATATATATGTTATTTATTCTGTTCCTTTATTACCAGAACATACTTTAAATGTGATTCTTTTCTTCATTTTAGTCTGAAAAAGACTTACACTTGTCTTGTATAGCAGCCATGTTTAATTGATTAATGATCGATCATCGGTCGGTTAAATATAAACTTTAGTTATGCTTGTCCTTGTCTGCTTTCTATGTGAGCCCCTTTTGCTCTCCTAAATTGCTACCATGACCACTAAATACCCCATTCATTACTACCATGACCACTAAATACTCCATTCATTACTACCATGACCACTAAATACCCGATTCATTACTACCATGACCACAAAATACCCCATTCATTACTACCATGACCACTAAATACCCCATGTATTACTGCCATGAGCAGTGCATACTACATTTATTATTACCATGACCACTGATGTCATTTTTAATATTTATTAATAACGAATGTCAAACAACAATGTTCAATACTGTTATTCTCCCATTTTTGTAATATCTCATATCGCTTGTAATGTCTCCATGGAGTGAGTCACTGTTTGATAGTATTTTTGCAATGTCACCCCAGTATAATTTGTACTGTCTTTTGATTGTGAAGTCAAAGCAATGTCCTATGCTGAACAGTGTATGTATATACATATGCAAATAAAAATCAGTGAACATTTACTAAAATGGCGAACAAATCTGAAGATGATTTAAAACTTTTACGCAATAATTCACAGCTGAAGATTTCGAAAGAACACAAAAGAACCATCCGCAGAAATTTATTGTCTAGCACAAATAAAAATAAAAATTTGGTAAAGCATAGTTTAATTATTTTAATTTAAAGGAAGGGAATCAAATGTTCAATTAAAATCCTGTGGAAAAATAAAATACCTAATTTCGTTTTGTGGAAGGAGTGTTCGTAAAACAAATTTATATAAAAAATAATGGCCTTATTACAACCATGACTTATGTGTACCACGTTAATTATAACCATGACTTTATATGAATATCACATTCATTGCTACCATGACCAATGTATACCCAATTTACTACCATGACCACTTCTGAGAAGAAGCTGTGGATGTAGCCTGATTGTGGTTAAACATTTTCATGTTGATTCCAGTGGCTAATGGAGTAGATCCTCATTTATCATAGACTGGAATGATCTTTTTCCTCTAATTGGACTCATAACAAGCTTATTTTTTTCGAAGAATATGAGAGAAGGCTGAAAAAAATTTTCTTCAACAATTTGAGGGACTGTTTATTATTTTCCCTCAAGTCAGAGCCAGGATATTGTTTTCAACAATTCAAGGGCCAGAATAATTTTTCAGAAATAATCCCAGGCACCACCCCACTCCCCACCACCCCCAGAAATCAAAATGGTCGGTACCTAAGCTGGGTTTGTTCAAAAGTACCATTGAAAGCACAGCATTAAACCACCATAGCCAATCCTACAAACAAGTAAATACAGTAAATTAGTTTTAAAGTTATTATAAAATATACTTACTGTATCATATAATGTACAATCCGCTAACTATAAGAAAACAGATCATAAATGCTCACGGCTATACACCACACTTAATAGTTTTAGCGAAGTGTACGTAACATGTGTTTATCTCGTGTATGTACACTGATGCAAGCGCATTTCGATGAATAATACCTTCGCTGAAAACAAACCTCATTTAATATGTATATACATTTGATGCAGCTGACATGAAGGTAGAGGTTGTTTAAAGACCCAACATCCGATCAGACCTTCGGATGTAAATTAACTCTGCTGTGTGTGTGTTATCAGTGCGTGGCAATATCTTTATTATATTCATTAGTTTTATTATTCTAAAACAGGAATATATAATTCAGCCAAATTAATCTACACCAATTGAATGTTTTTCTTTTCAGCACTTTTATTTTATTGTTTTCCTTGACAAATTGTCATCCATTAGTATATTTTTAATGAATGTGTAATCTGTATACAACAACACTGATCCACAAGTACCAGACATGAGTATATATATGTCAACACCTTTGATAAGGTTGCATTGTATGGATCATGTTCTACTGGCCCAATTAGCCTGTATCCTAATTGGACAATTCCATTAAAAGTAAGGTAGAGGATCCATTTCTGCACTTTTATTTTCCCATTTGTGTTATTCATTTCCTATTATACATTCTAAACAAACATATGAGTAATATTATTACTCGCAAGTCATCTCTAAATATGTTTATTTTATGTTATTTAAATGTTCAAAATAATAAAAGAAACAGTTGATCAATCTATATATATTGAACTCCACCGTACTGTTCTTGGCGGCATTTTAATAAAATGCGGTGAAGTGATATGTTTTAGAAGTTGATGAAAACATGTTATATTTTTATTTTGTGTGTGATGGATACATCCAAAACATTTGTGTTATCATTATTAGTTAACGAAGAGCAAAAACTTACAGCTGAAGCTCTTTTCAATCATTACAATTGGAATTTTATTGAAATAAATAAATCACCAGAATAACAACAAAATCATGACAATGTGCAACATGAGCTACCAATTAATTCAATTAAAGAAAACAGGAACATGATGCTCAAGTTTTATCAATTAACGATGTTGCAGAAACAGATTTGATGACAAATGTAGATGATTCTTGTGTACCATTGCTTTTGTTACACATGAACAATCATGGCCTGGAAGTGGGTCAAGACCAAAAATAGAATTTAAAGAAGGGTAAGATACAAGAAATGTTGGTCAATGCTCGTCAGAAGAAATGCTGGTCGCAAAACTGAGTATCTTGTTAGAAAGGCTAGTTTGATGAAAAGGGACCACGTAGATGAGGGTGTTGTTAGAATTCTAAGAGAGATAATGACAGAATGTGTATTAAACTTAGTAAGGTTTAGCTATCCTCACCTACCAGGAGAGCCGTATACCGGTCATTGTTGGTAATATAACACAATTGTGATATAATTTTAATACATGTACTGGTGCACGCACAGAATATTCAATAAAAGGATCTGTGTATACATCAGTATTTAAGCGACAAAACACAAACAGTATAATTCTAACATTTTAAAAATGATGCAAACTTCGATTGATGAAAACATTAATAAGTGTTTAAAAAATGGATATAAAATGCTGCAACACAAATGTACATGTATTTGGAGAATTTCACAAATTAAAAACATCCAAAGTAAGTGCTAAGCCTGTTTATTATACACATTTTACTAACCTGTACAGCAATAACATACTGTCATGTGTTTCTTGTTCATTTGTTTACAAACAGTGGAGTCACATGAGCTCATGAATACTTAGCTCCTCCCATGAATTTGAAATTTGAAATGTTGGTTTGATGATTTTATTTAATTATGAAAATCAGAAAGAACCATATAACACTATTTTCATAATAATGAAAGAAAATCAATTAAACTTCAAGCATATATTTTTTGAAAGATAACTATAACTGTTTTTATGATTTTTTGAA
Source organism: Cyrtodaria siliqua (assembly GCA_037043455.1). NCBI lineage: Eukaryota > Metazoa > Mollusca > Bivalvia > Adapedonta > Hiatellidae > Cyrtodaria > Cyrtodaria siliqua. The sequence continues at coordinate 40,413 of JAWPHD010011419.1, forward strand.
GAAAAAGTGTCCCTGACATGAAACATGTTCAAATATACAAGGGAAACCACCCCCAGGCATTACCTCCCTTATATACCCAGTTGGGTCTTTAAATACACAATCTTAAAATAAGTTACTTTTCTGTATGACTGAGGGACACGTGGCAACCTGAAAGTGCTTATCAAGCCGCACTGACATTATCGTCTCGATTTTTTATCCGGTATAGTTTTGAATCTGCCTGCGTATAATTAAATTAAAGTTTGTGTTTTTGGCTTTTCGTCTTATTTTACCGTAGTTTTAGTGGCGCAATATTATCGACATTTAATAATATGCAAAAACAATTGTGATTAATGCTATCCTCATATATATATATATATATATATATATATATATATATATATATATATATAGATATATTTGATCTTGATGTAAATGGAGGATGAGCCCGATCTGTTCATTCCTGTTAGGCGCCATATAACCTTTTATGTGTTGGTGCGCTGTAAAACCCGATTCAATTCCGCTGACACGAACGTTGACTATATGAAACAACTCACTCTCGTTAAAAGCAGACCTTTTATCACGCTACGATACTCTTCATAGCCGAGAGCGTAATTAGGATATGATTTTAATGAGATTATAAGATCTTTATTTCACTTAGGTTCATACATATTCAGCATAAGCAACAAGTTACAAAATACATGTACCTGCCAAATTAAGCACGTGGGGCAATTCGAGATAAGGTTTGTTTTGACATCGTGACAGATACACCGTAGTTAATAAATTCCAGTTAACATATATCTAACATGGGTATATTTTAGATTTTTATTATTAATTAAAGGGACACACGGCAATCTTGATTGTTTGAAAAACCAGTGGCGTCTCGTTAGTAACTTGCATTTGTTCAATCATTAGCAGGGTATAAAGCTTTTTTTTTTTGTTTTATTTTGCACCAATAATATATTCAAACATAAATTAGAATAAGAAAAAAAACACCAAGAAACCCAAACTTTTATTTAATTATATATTGTTTAAATTCAAAATGATACATGAATCGAGTCGCTCATTTATATGCTCGATTAACCCCCCGAAATGGTCGTATTTCTCTTTAAAAGCCATTTAAAGTTTGGAGGACATCATCATTTTGATTTATTTGCGAGTACCAGCATGTATAGTGCGCCTGCACAAGTTTTGAGAAACATAAGCATATTTATTCGTATTTGGATTGATGCCCATAATCCTTAGTCCCTTTAATGCTTTTGTCACGGTTATGGATATCTAACAGGTAGATTGATGTTAATCTCCTTGTCCACCATCCTAATCTCCCTCAACAACTCATCATAGCTAGACAGGGTATCATACTTGTGGCGTGTCTGGCTCTTAAGTTTCTCGGACAATAGTTAAGTCCAGAACTTGTGGCGCATCAAGTCATTCTTCCCCTCTTTGGCCAGATGTCCATTCTGAATTGCGGTCTGGAGAAGTGTCTCCAACCTGCAACCGAAGGCTGTAACCGATTCATCTTGTTTCTGGAAGCTGTTAAAAAACTCCTGCATTATCATGCCATTCGTGGACAGGTCTGCAAATAAAGCATCTAGTTTTGTTAAAACTTCCTGGATCGTGGCCTGCTCTCCTAGCGGTATGAGCATCCTTCTGGCAGTACCCCGCAATGATCTCCTGATGGCTTGGGTCACAATGCTTGCTGTCATATCGGGATCTTCTTTCAAACACTCTATCTCGAACCGCCATTCTGTATAAGAGACATCTCCCTTCTGATCATCTCCTGAAAAGAATGGTATCTTCGGGATGCTCTGTGCTGCATTTAAAAAATGTGAGATCTCATGTGGATCCCCCTTTGAGGCTGCCCCCTTGCTCGCCTCCTCCATAACCTTAAACAACCTAGACTTAGGTTTACTCGTCTTAAGTGCGAAGTCATACTTGCTACCTAGAAGCTTCAACATCTCTTCTTCAGACATCGTAGTGTCCTTAGTAGTCGACATCACTAATTAATGCACTAACTTATTACAGAATATCACAAAATCACTATAAAACAATCAACTGTGTATAATCCGGACACAATTTAATCATTGTCCCTGCTGTAAACAAACACACAGCCAAAACAATATCTCTGCACTGAAAAATAATTTATTAATAACAACTTCCTGAAATCAAAACATCAAGAAACTATAAATTCATTCCATAAAACTCTGAAAGTAATCAATTCAGTGATTAGAATTCCTGAAATTATCAATATGTGAAATTGTTATGTGCAATTCCCTGACAAAATATTTAACACCTTCTCACTGCAAATAGTAAAAATTAAGTAATCTCACAAACTACTTCCTGAAAATAAACAGAATAATTTGAAACTATATATTATTACCTGAAAATAAATTTAAATTATTCCCTGAAATAATACATATAAACCACGTTACTGAAAATCACTTCACATAAGCAAAATCTATATCCTGTAAACAGTTTCAAAATAGCGTCACAGTTCAAAGCGCAAGCAAGCACATATATACACATATATAAGGCACATATAAATACATATAAATATTGTAACTTTTATAAATACCTTTCTCTTCATATGCTTTCTCCGCCGTGCAGTGCAAGTGAAATGTGAATAGATTTTATAGACAGAGTGAACGTGTGAGGGGTTAATTAAGCAGACCAGAGAAATAAAGTCAGTTGAACAACAACCTAACTAACTATAAACCAACTTTTACGTGGTTCTATGCTCTATAATCTACTTTTAGAAATATCTAAGTTTCTTATATATCCTTCATATAATATCAAACCTATATCTAATAACGGTATCTATACCACTATCAATACTCACTCTGGTGAATCAAGAATATGCTATTCACCCAATATATAAACACTGTTTGCTTCAACATGCACCTTTAAATATCATCAATGATTGACAATACACACTATATCACTTTTTATACATAAAGTGTTGACCAAGAGCCTCCTGAGTCAATGATTATAAAACAATACGTCTAAATCACTGATAAATGTAAATACCCTTCTATAAACAATTCCAGGTAATTTCTGAAATACTGTACTATAAATCTCTCTAGTATCCAGCCATGCTTGAAATTTACCAAAAAAAAAAAAAAATGTGTGACCTACTATTTTAAACAGAATGCACAGCTAAAAATAGCCTACACATGGAAATGTTTATGCACTCAAAGTAACAGACCTTTGCAGGCAGGATACTAAAGGACATTATATTACAATATTCAAAATTGAAATTACAAGTGTTTATCAATAAAACTGAATAAATTAACTTACGACTTTGTCCACATATTTATCCAATTTTCCTTTTCAAACACACAAATGCACTACCTCTAACACAAATCAATATTCACTCTGCGCACTGGTTCCACTTCAAAGTATCTAGTGTCCCACACGCGTCCATCGCTGGTGCCTCCTCTCCCGTATGACCTTTGTCAAAGTTCATAACACGGTTGTCACAACAACATGCGTCGCGGATCCATGTACATCTTAAGCACTCGTAACTACTTCGAAGTTGTTACGCGAATTGAGTAAGGGCCCTTAAAAAAAAAACACTAGCTAGCTTTGATGATCCTAGGATCCATTTCCTCGGGAATATTCCTCGGCGTTCGAACAAACATACCCTGGTTGTGGTCCTGGAAATCGTCCGTCCGTCTTATCAATCGGTGATCCCTGGCTCTCGTCTGATCAACTCGTTCGTGGTCGCCATTGTCGAACAGGGTTCATAGTAAACAAACCATGGTGTTCTTAATTATTTATTCGAGATCTCTTGATACATTCAAGAGAGCCAGAGGATTCACAATAATAACAGTATGCTGGAAGTGACAGAATATCTGATTCCAAAGGTTGACTTTACAGTCACCTAATACTTCTATACCTATACTATAAGGCTACATATAAGACTGTTGTTGTCAACTGTCAGAGAGAGAATGCCAGAGAGAGTGATATTTTAGGCGGGAAAAGAGGTTAATTAGTGGAGTTCTTCATGCAAGTTAGTTAGCATAACTCACCATAACTGACTCACTCACTACACACACAATAATATACAGATATACCACAGTTCTGCATTTAGCTCAACATGTCAAACTATAAATAGAATGGAATGTGCTATAATTAGAAAGGTGAAGTATATTACACTGGTCCCAGGTAGTTGCACAGGAATAGTATTCTGTAAACAAAACATTACAGATTCAACACCGGGCGACATATTCCCCCGCTTTGGCAAAATGTTCTCCGGACAATTACTAATTGTTTTTCCATCTTGAGTGAATAAAATGTAAAAACAAAGTCATGAAATAAAATTAAAATAAGAAAAGAATTCCATCTGCAACAAAATAGTTTGCATTAATTCCCTGCAAACCTATACCATTTAATATCGTCTTTACAAACAATATCTTCAGCAATTAATTTAAGCTATTATGAATATGTCAGATTTCAGCACTGCATATACATATATGACCGGCAACTGGATATATAATCTGAAATTCAATTTTTTACAATATGATGATTAACCGCTGAAATAAATGCAAATACAGTTATTCATACAATTTTCTCCACACTGTCTGTCTACACTAATACTGAAAAACATTTTCAATAATTATACATAGTCAACATTATTTGACTTGACAATCTGTGGAAACATCCACTGGCCGAAACGATCTGATGGTTTTCGAAACCGAACTGAACGTCTCGAAATTGGAGTTCTAACTCCGGTGGATTCTCGGGATATGTCCATAACACCCGTTGGTTCTGACTGACTAGCGTTGGGTTGACTATCATCTACTGGTTGGCTAACGTCAAAAGTGCCTAAACGGTGTGTCTGACTTGCACTGTCGTGACCATCGACATCAGCAGGCGATCCAACACTGCTATGGTGGAGGTTTGCACCATCACCTGGTTGACTCCCATCTGTTATGTCTAAGTTGGTCCCATAAAAAATCTGGTGAGAAACATCAGGGTTTTGCCTTCTGGCCGGAATGACATATCTCTCGGTGTCGGATTCAGAACTCCCTGTGTCTGAATCTGATTTTGTCCGATGCGCTGCGGATCTTGTAGTCCGTGTCGAAACCTTGCGGTTTGGCATCTTGAGAGGGCTGAGGTCACCTGGGATAGACGTGAAAGGCAACAACATGTTACGGTGCAGTGTCCGCATCGGTCCTTTCCCATGCTCTCGCTGGACTCTATATACAGGAATGTCTATATTTGGTATTGACATCACCAAATAAGGATCCTGTTCCCATTTGTCCGCCAGTTTCTGCTTCCCTCTCAATCCTACATATCGCACTAGTATCCGGTCTCCAACTTCCAGTTTGGACTCCCTGGCCTTTCTATCATAGCGCTCCTTGTCCTGGGCTGCATTTTTATTTGCCTCGGCAGCTGCAACACCATATGCATACTGCAACCTGTCTTTCAGTTTCTTGACAAATGTCTTGGGCTCTGATGCAGCTTCGTCGCACTCTGGTGCAGTACCCAGGTACGCATCCATTGAAAGACGTGGGTGCCACCCAAACATGAGGAAATGCGGTGAGAATCCCGTGGAGTCGCTCTTTGTGGCATTGTAGGCTTGTACCAGTGGAGCTATGTAAGACTTCCAGTCTTCTTTCTGGTGCTCTTCTAAGGTTCCAAGCATCTTCAACAATGTTTGATCGAAGCACTCCACTGACCCATTTCCCATCGGGTGGTACGGCGTTGTACGGGTCTTTCTTATTTGCGCTACCTTGCAAAGCTCCTGAATCACTTTACTGGTAAAGTTCTTCCCCTGATCACTATGTAGGGTCTCCGGGAAGCTATAATACCTGAAGAAGTGATCATAGAGTGCTTTCGCCGTAGTCTGTGCTGTTTGGTTTCGGCAAGGGATGGCTTGGGCATACCGCGTGAAGTGGTCTGTTATGACACGAATGTCCTCAAAGCCTCCTTAGATCTTTCTAATGACAGGAAGTCGATGCATACCAACTCCATCGGATGTGATGTTTTATAAGGTATAAGCTCTGCCATCGGCTTCACAGGTGTCTTCCGTCGTATGCATCGTCCAAACGTCTCAACTTTTTGGTTGACCTCATTTTCTAGTCCTGGCCAGTAGAACCGCTGTTTGGCTTACCACAGGGTCTTTTCCTTACCTTGGTGCCCTACATCATCATGGACACCCTTGAGGGCAAGGTTTCTGTATGACTGCGGCACAACCAGCTGTTCTGTCTTCTGACCATCCAGGGACGTTGTCCTGTACAGAATGTTGTCGACCAAATGCAACCGTTTCCACTCTCGCAAGAGTTTCTGTACCTCCGAGGTCTCCCTCCTCAACTTCTCATACCTGGGGTGGGTACCACTACTTATATGGTCTATCACTCGCGAAACTGCTGGGTCCGTTCTTTGTTCTTTCTCCCAGTCCACTTTGTTGAAGCCTTCAGAAGAAACCACTCCCACACTGGCCAGATGTGGAGTGTTATCCTCTGACACACTATCCACTAGTGGAATAGAGGCAGTCGCAGAGTGACAGATCGCTTTTACAACATCTGGGAAGACTTGTGGAATGCGGGACAATCCATCTGCATCAGAATTCAACTTTCCTGATCGGTAAGTGATAGTAAAGTTGTAATTTGCCACTGCTGCTACCCATCTGTGCCCAGTGGCATCCAGCTTTGCCGATGTCAACACATAAGTGAGGGGATTGTTATCAGTGAGCACATCAAATGTGTTGGAGTACAAGTAATCGTGAAACTTGTCGGTCACTGCCCACTTAAGTGCCAAGAACTCCAGTTTATGTGCTGGGTATTTCTTCTCACTCGGTCGTAATCCGCGGCTTGCATATGCGATCACTCGCTCTACGCCCCTTGCTTCTGGTATAGCACAGCGCCAAGTCCTTGTCCACTGGCATCCGTGTGCAATATGAATGGCTGGGCGTAGTCAGCATATGCTGGGATTGGTGGTGATGTCAATTTGTCCTTCAGCGTATCAAATGCCTTCTGCTGAGCATCTCCCCATATCCATGGCGCTGCCGCCTTCTTTGCCTTCTTTTTGGTCTTCTTGACTGCTTTGGTTGTGCCATGTCCTTCTAGCAAGGCATTCAGGGGTTTTGCCACTTGCGAAAAGTTCTTCACAAACCGCCTGTAGTAACCAGCAAAACCAAGCCACTGTCTTAACTCCTTTAGGTTGGTTGGAGGTTTCCAGTTTTTAATGGCTGATGTTTTCTCCGAGTCGGTGGCTACACCCTTGTCAGAAACAACATGGCCCAAGTAAGTAACTGAGGTCTTAAAAAACCTCACACTTATTAGGCTTCAGTTTGAGACCATGCTGCTCTAGGCGCGAAAACACTCCCTCCAGACGCGTTAGATGCTCTTCAAAAGTTCTTGAAAAGATTAAAATGTCATCGAGAAAGATTAAACAGTCTCGTAAATGCATCTCGCCCATGCATTTCTCCATAAGGCGCTGACATGTGGTTGGGGCGTTTGTGAGTCCGAAACTAAGTCGGTTACACTCGTAGAACCCTAGGTTCCCCACAGAAAAGGCTGTACAGGGCTTCGAGGATTCCTCCATCTCAACCTGCCAGTATCCACTGCGGAGATCGAGTTTCGAAAAAAACTTTGCGCCATTTAAAGTATCTATCGTGTCATCGAAACGTGGAAGCATGTATGCATCTTTCCTGGTGCGAGCATTCAGGGTTCTGTAATCCAAGCAGAATCTTAGTGATCCATCTTTCTTCCGGACCAACACCACATTTGAAGAAAATGGGCTATCAGACTACCTAATGGCACCTGCCTGCAACATCTCTTTGATGTGCTGTCTAACCTCCTCGTACATGCCCGGTGGAATCCTCCTGTATGGTATTTTGAAGGGTTGGTCATTCTCTAACACAATCTTGTGTTTGACTAGATCGGTCTTGCCAAGATCTGTGATTCCCTTCGAAAAGATTCGGTCCCAGCTGCCTAACACTTGGCGGGCACGTAACAGCTGTTCCTGCGTAAGGTTGTCTGTCTCTATCTTGACACCTAGGTCTTCCAGTGGTGACTTCTGATCCCCCTTGGTATATGGAAGGCTACCAAGGTCAGATGCTAGGTTATCAATAACCTTCACCTCTTTGACCTGGCATATGTCAGACTTGGGTCGGATGGTAATCGTCTTGGCGGACATGTTACAGATCTTGACAGGAATCTTGGCTGGACAAGCTGGACACAGAAGAAGCTGGACACCAAAATTGATGAAAAGTTCAACGTCATTCTCCAGAAACTAGATGAAAGACCAGGCGCCTGTGGCTCAGATCAGCATCAATCTAGCCATCGAGGTGGAAGCCGAGGGTACGGTCGAGGGTTTTATCGGAACAACCCGAACAACAACAACCCATCGGGCAGATTGTGCATTTGTGTGTTTGAAAAGGAAAAAAAAAATATGTGTGACCTACTATTTTAACCAGAATGCACAGCTAAAAATGGCCTACACATGGAAATGTTTATGCACTCAAAGTAACAGACCTTTGCAGGCAGGATACTAAAGGACATTATATTACAATATTCAAAATTGAAATTACAAGTGTTTATCAATAAAACTGAATAAATTAACTTACGACTTTGTCCACATATTTATCCAATTTTCCTTTTCAAACACACAAATGCACTACCTCTAACACAAAACAATATTCACTCTGCGCACTGGTTCCACTTCAAAGTATCTAGTGTCCCACACGCGTCCATCGCTGGTGCCTCCTCTCCCGTATGACCTTTGTCAAAGTTCATAACACGGTTGTCACAACAACATGCGTCGCGGATCCAAGTACATCTTATGCACTCGTAACTACTTCGAAGTTGTTACGCGAATTGAGTAAGGGCCCTTAAAAAAAACACTAGCTAGCTTTGATGATCCTAGGATCCATTTCCTCGGGAATATTCCTCGGCGTTCGAACAAACTTACCCTGGTTGTGGTCCTGGAAATCGTCCGTCCGTCTTATCAATCGGTGATCCCTGGCTCTCGTCTGATCAACTCGTTCGTGGTCGCCATTGTCGAACAGGGTTCATAGTAAACAAACCATGGTGTTCTTAATTATTTATTCGAGTTCTCTTGATACATTCAAGAGAGCCAGAGGATTCACAATAATAACAGTATGCTGGAAGTGACATAATAGCTGATTCCAAAGGTTGACTTTACAGTCACCTAATACTTCTATACCTATACTATAAGGCTACATATAAGACTGTTGTTGTCAACTGTCCGAGAGAGAATGCCAGAGAGAGTGATATTTTAGGCGGGAAAAGAGGGCGACACTTTCCTTTCAGTACAGATGTGAAATGAATATAAAACTTAATCACCTTTATTCAAATACGCTAAACTCAGTTTAACGCCTGCTATAGGCCTTTCTTAATATTGGCTCCAGAACGAGGCTAAGTGAGCACAAATTACTAAGCAACTACTGAGTCCATGGTGATAACATGGCTGCCTCCTACAGTGAAAGGGACCTTGATCTGGTTCCCCCACTTACCTTTTCATTTGTTGAAAATCACATTAAATCCAATAAAAAGTCTTCTGGTGATAAATCCATCAACAAAGGATTTAAATATTTCAGTGAAGGTTATATCCAAGACTTGAAAGGTGAGTAAACGTTTTTATAGTCTATGTTTTCACTCATATTCATTCACACATAAATAAAATCCCTTTCCAAACCCCTGTTAATTGAACTTGTTATCATCTCATGCACAGTTTCAGGCCATACTTTTTAACTATCTGTGGGTTACAATTTCCAGACGTTTGTTCAACTGTACTATTAGATAGCCCCAAGTGTCAGTAAACGTATGATAAACAAACACTTTATACAGGGGACCTCATCCAATTAATTTCAGCTGCATGTGATTTATAATATGCCAGCTAATCAGTTCTCCAACAAACTGGATTACCGTATTCTCTGTAATAATTCCCTCAGTTGATGATTTTGAAATATATGAGTAGGTGAAAATATGCTATTATAATGCCATGGAAACAAGGCCATATCATATCATATCAGATCAGAACTTGATAAGAATATAAAAGAATAGACACGAGAAAAGAACATAAAGTAAAAAATAAATAAACCGCCTGTTGCCAACCATTTATTATTATAATGTGTTATTATTATTATTATAATTATTTAAACACCATCATCATACATATTTTCCAGTAAAGCTATTAAATGAGGGCTGCCAGGTGACTGGAAAATGTTACAGGTCACAAAGGAAAAAAGAAGACCCACATCAACTGACAGTAAGGAGTATTTATTTTTAAGCATGGTGCATGCACATTTAAAAAAAATGTGCTATATGTAACTACATGCACAACAATAAAGCATACTTTTTCAATATTTATACAAATCATATAGAAATACCTAGATATGAAGTCAATCAAAATCATTCTCATTATTGTTAGATTACATTGTATCATAACTAACTCTTTTTCTGGTTTCTTTCAGATAAATTTCCTGTCAATAACTGCTCCAGACACAGTTATTTCTTTTGCATATTGCACCTGCCCAATTGGACTCTCTGGTTTGTGCGGTCATATTGTAGGAGTACTCTACCAACTGGCAAAGTTAAAAAAAATAGAACTAAAGGCTTTACCAGAAGACATTGCAAAAACATCTCAGCCACAAACACACCTTTTACCGAGGGGGCAAAAAATACAAGGAAAACCAGTTCAAGAATTGGAACTGAGTGGTTATTCCAAAGCCAGCACATCAATTGACTCTATACCAAGGGCAGTGAAAAGTACGCTATATAATCCTATTCGTGGAGAAGGAGTAGACTGGAAAAGGGGTTTAAATGAACTGAAAGCAGTAGACAGCCAAATGTTGATCCTTCCAGCACTGGAACTGCAAAATGTACCTCAGGTTGGCAGTAAATTTGGTTTAGTACCAAATGGCTCTGTTCTGAGCTACCAACAAAACTTGAGAGTGACTGTATCATAAACTTATATGATGTGGCTCCTTTTCCAGATTTACCTTTTTCAAATGTTATGGAAACCCGACTTAGAACTGTATTGACAGTCAACGAAACTACAACAATGGAAAGCCTGAAACTTTCAATGTTTGAGGTAAATACGTTTGAAAAGCAGACAAGGCTGCAAAGTCAGACGCCCTTGTGGTACAAGATACGAAAATATCGAATCACAGCGTCAACACTTAGGGACATATACAGGCGCAGAAAAGATCACGATATTCTTGCTGAAAGGCTTAAGTCCACAGGACATGTAACAACACAGGCCATGCGACAGGGATTGGCTTCTGAACCTACAGCCGCAACATCATATGCCAAAATCAAACAGAATAAAGTAAACTTATATCAATCAGGAGTAGTTGTAAGTGTATGGTCTCCATGGCTGGCTGCAAGTCCTGACAGAAAAGTATACAATCCAAACATGGTGCCTCCGTTTGGATTACTTGAAATAAAATGCCCCCAGGTAGGCAGTGTGCTTGTCACCAAGTATCTGTCTAAAGATACAGAGGGCCAGCTGAAACTTAAGAGGAATCACAACTATTACTATCAAATTTTAACTCAGCTAGCCGTCACAGGTCTGACATGGTGCGATTTGTATGTTTGGTGCCCCAGTGACTACCACTTAGAAACAATTTACTTTAACCAAGACATATGGAACAAAGTAAAAGACAAAGTTGATCAGTTTTACTTTAGCCACTTTCTGTGAAGAAAAAAACAACAACTGAACATGTTTAATCAAATTCTCTAACGGACCAGGCTTGGACTACTGGTCCCTTGAAAAAGAGCAAGCAGACATGCAACTGTCCATAACTGATTTATTGAACCAGAGAGTGAAAGGGGAATCTCAGAGTCAAACAGATGGTTCCATTTTATGCGTCAATTCATTCTTTCAATGTGAATTCTTAATTTTGCAATTTGTTCAGTGTTTTCTATTTCACTCACATTAAACTGTTGCTTTTTACTAAGAAAATCTGGAATGTTTAATGTTGCCCCCTTTTCAGCCAAAACCTTCTTCAATAGAAAACCTTTGTCTTCCATTATACCATCCCCTTGTTCAATTAGATCCAACAGGCCAGATAATCTTGTTATTTCAATATCTGACATACACCCTGTATACAGAGAAGACACAAAAGTTATTGCTCCATGAGGGGCGATACCAAGCAGGCATTTGAATGTATTTGCTCCTTTGTAGCTTGAGTACGACTGAGAATTCAATACCAGAGAAGATGGATGTTGTGTTCTTATTTTAGTACAATCAATGATCACTCTCGTATTTGGATATATATTCTAAAAATAGTCTGGCATTAATCGTTGAATAATCTTATTTTAGTACAATCAATGATCACTCTCGTATTTGGATATATATTCTTAAAATAGTCTGGCATTAATCGTTGAATAGATTGCTTTGGCAGCCAAGTAGGAATAGATCCTAGGACAAATTATAAAAAGTTTGCCTATGTCACTATTTTCCGACTGACAGAACAATTACAACGTACACCTAAATCTTGTTCAAGAAGTCCTGCTCTTAAACGGCGCAAAAACATAAAGAACTCATCAATTAAGAGCATACCCATTTTCCTTAAAGCCAAACTAATTGTTTCACTAAATTGGTAGTAGGCAATCTGCATGTTTTGTGCCGTTGGCTGAATGCTAAATATGAAGAAAATCCAGTGTAGAATGAAATAAGGTTGTTGTCATTAGCAAATCTGTTTATTCCAAATCTCTCTACTTGTAATTGTTTCTGCAAACGTTCGCATTCTTCAGTTGTCTGCCTCACTTGGTCTTCTAACAGTTCTACTCTTTTCTGTTTTATGACCAGTTTATCAGGGATGTTGTTTTCTGGTGCCTGTCTCTCAGGTACTAGATCCGGTACAATCTCATCTTCATGGTCAGTTTCACTGATACTGCAAAAAAACAAACTTTTAAATTATCTGCAAGTTTCATTTTTCTATTTTATTTTAAACAAGCTGTTTAAGACTGTTTCTTTGCAATAGCGTTTTTTATCTCTCATAATCTTTAAGAACATGCAGTCTTCAAGAATTTGGTGATGTTCCAGAGATGTTTTGTTTCTCTCTCAGAAAATTTCTTTTTTAACTGTTCTATTATAGTATAGAAACGTTTTTGTTTTTTATTTGCATTAAATTATATACTGAAAAATATATATATATGATATCTTTCTGTTAATTCATATCGACTGGCAAGTATTTTTCTCTTCAAAGTTCTACTTGGGGTTTTCTGGCTGCTCCAGTCAAAGATCGAAGGCACCGTATCTGTGTTCAAAAATTTTCGGACTGGGGTCCACGTCTTGTAGTCTTCCATTTTAAAGTGTTTTGAACACACCACAGTGTCTTGGTTTATCTGGAGAAAAAGAAAACATTTATTCTTGGTGGGTTACTGATAGATCAAACATGGGAACGGTCTTCTATAGCCCACATTGTCAACTAACTCTTCTCAGGTTTATTTCAGAGCATACGGTAAAGACGATATATGTTTATAATTGTGTAACAGTGTAAATAGTCAATTAGCACATGGTGTAGTATGCAGGATAAACTTTTTAACAAGTTTAAAAAAGATAGTATGAAAGTGATCATGACCAAGGATCTACATGCTACTTATTTTAAACGAATGGCATTGGATGACAAAATAAATAACATGTCAACATCCTAATTATAAACATTCACGGGTGACACTTCCCACTTAAGAAAAAAAACGATATATGTAAAACATTTAAATATGTAATAAACTTTGTACTAGTTTTCAGTTTCAGTAGATATGTCACAAATGAGATTTAGCGCCCTATAGAAACCACAGCGTCCAAAAGCAATGGCATCGTAGTTCCGCACTGTACTACAAACAAGGAGCAATGTTTAGTAAGTTATACAATGAAAACGACCAAATACAACACAAACGGTGATGAATACAGGGTTACCGACTTGAAACGATCAGTAGGCAATAAGGCCTACAGGTTAGCTTGAATCGATTTTATGTGTACACAATCATGTCTTCAGCTTCCAAATAGACAAGACAGTGTGAACAAAACTACATCCCATCACAAAGATTCCCTTTCATCTCTTCAAGCACTCGGTAATATGAAACAAGATAACCCAGTTGTGCTTCAACTTTAAAAAACAAACAATTCTCTTATAGTTGATAATGTTATTATTTTCTGCTGTCTACCAAGCCGTGAAGGAATACGTGGTAATGATAGAGTCGATAGTTCTGCTAAAGTAGCATTAGGTTAACATATATATATTGCCAAATTACCTTATACTGAGTTTAAAAGTTGTATTATTAAACACATAAATTCGTAACTCTTGACAAGCCGCTTGTGATTTGTCAGTTAACAATAAACAATTAACTCCATTCAATTCAATGGCGTCCTTCTAGACCCATTCGTCGAGAGGAAGTTGCCCTAGCCCGATGCAGCATAGGGCATACACGTTATACTCATTCATATTTATTACAAGGTAAGCAATTACCAGAATGTATACCCTGCTTTGCACTGTTAACGGTCAAACACATATTGTTGGAATGTATAGAATTTGATCCTTTGCGTCAGAGGTACTACAATGTTAATACTATTAAAGAGTTATTTGAAACTATAGATTTTAGTCTAGTTTTAGATTTCCTGAAAGAATTCAGACTACATAAATCATTATAATATGTTCCTATATATATTTACTTATTTATATACCCGTTGACGGGCATTTGTTGATTTGCATATACAGTTTATATTACTACCATATCATCCCTTATTTGTAAATAGTTTTATCCTTATATATTTACATTAATTTTTACTTACTACTTTATTTCTTTATCGTTCATCAGTTTTTGCGCACAATATGACCTTTATGTGTCGACGTGCCGTGAAACACCATTCATTCATTCATTCATTCATTCATTCATTCATTCATTCATTCATTCATTCATTCATTCATTCATTCATTCATTCATTCATTCATTCATTCATTCATTCTAAAACTAAAGTCAACATCCAGAGAAACTAACAAAAGAAACACTAAGATGTTGTTGTAAAGTTATATGAAATAAAAAAAACATCTCAGGATGTATACATACCTGTACTGAACAACCACAGCGGTTGCAGCCAAAGAGAAAGTCAGTCTAGGGTACGACCAGAAAACCCGAGGGACGAACGCTCATGCGCCTGACTCCCTTGGTCGGGATTCAGTAGGTGCAATCATAGAGTCCCAAGAGGTTGTCCAGTCATCGAACTAGGGAAAAGTGAAACGTAGTGACTGACTTTAGAGGGGTCAATCACTAAACATGCAGTGGGTTGTAATATTAAAAGGTAATATCCTTTTCTGACGATGTTCCTACCATTCCAAGGCGGTAGCCCTATTATCAACCCTTTTGTATTTGTGATGTCTTAATTGGCATTTTATTCATCTTTAAATTTGTTCTTTGTTTCTGTGTGTGTTGTGTTTGTGATTGACTGTCGTCCTTGAATGCTGCTTTTCATCTTCGATTTTTATATATATATTCCTTAAAGTTGTCAGGAAACACGCCACATTCCTTTAATTTTCGAAGTTTATAGACTATATATTCGCAGAAGTGTTGTAAGGTTGGTGTTCTACTTCTCCAGCAGGTTTTTGTTGCAGTTGTTGTTGAGAAAGATCTACGTAGTTTGTGATAACGAAACCCCTGCTGAAGAAGTTTACTCGTAATAACTTAATTTCGATCATTGACGTCTATAACATCATTACAAGCTCTAGCGAAACGAATGAGCTGTGAGATATAAACCCCGTATGATGGAGCACGAGGTACATCCCCATCCAAGTGTGTTAACGATGTTAAAGTTGAAGTCGTTCCTCTTATCATTGATTTGAGTATGTATAAAATCATTAAAAATTTAGAGATGAA
This sequence comes from Cyrtodaria siliqua, assembly GCA_037043455.1. NCBI lineage: Eukaryota > Metazoa > Mollusca > Bivalvia > Adapedonta > Hiatellidae > Cyrtodaria > Cyrtodaria siliqua. The sequence continues at coordinate 56,237 of JAWPHD010011419.1, forward strand.
GATCGAGGAATGCTGCTGCAATATCCGAACTGTTGGCTGCATTCAACGTGAGCTCTGGTACATAAAGGTTAGTAAACATATGAGCAAAGAACGGATTATCAATATTGCGTATGTCATCTAGACACCGATATGTTTTATTAAACGCATCAATAACTTCACTTTGGCTATCAGGTAACAAACAACATAAAATATCTTCCACAGCAGTACACAAACCTATCTGCGACAAGTGGCGCACAGTTTCCATGGGAATACCAAAAACCTGGCGGTAAACTGTTTTACCGTATCTTATAAATATGTTATCGAGAAGGAAGGATAACGCTCTACACACATCAGCACAAATCCACAAATTATAATTATCAAAAAAGCATATATTACTACATGACATATTGCTTTTTAAATTACCAAATATTCAAAATGTATATTGTATTACAATGACTTACGTTTAAATAAACAAACGTATTGCGATAATGCGTCAAAAATCTTCTTTTTTCCCCCGCTGATATGTCTAATTTCAATATTGTACTCCTGCAACATCAAACTCCACGTCATTAATCTTTGATTTTTACTTTTCATTTTATTTATGAATGTTAGATGATTGTGATCACTGAAGACAACTACTGGTGAATAGATGAAGATAAATATACTTCAACATTGTAGTTTGTCAAAGGTTCAGCAATGGATGAATATTTATGACAACATTTTCTATAATAACCAGTCGAACAGAGAAAGCGTATCAGTTGCATTTGCAGTTTCAGTTACAGAAAATTAAGAAATACCCTTGACATTAGCTTCAATAGGTTTAAACTGACTCTGTCCCACTTCTTATCCTAAACATTTGACGATGGCACGGCAAAATTCACTTTTGTTGAGGTTGACTGTTAAATTCGCATCTGTAAGACGGTGAAAGAAACTACTTTTGTTCCGCATCTTTCCATCTAAATTAGATATTAACATATTGTCGAGGCCTTAAGAACGTTGCTGGTGTTTTTTTTTATTCAAAATGCCACAAATCTATACTGGAACTGTCCATTTGTTTCTCTTTCTATGAGAGGTAATTGCCAAAAACCTTTTAAGAGATCAGATGTTGTAACGTAATTTACATTTCCAGTTTATCAATACAATCATCAATTCGTGGAAATGGAAATGAATCTGTTTTGTGACACTGTTGACGTTTATAAATTCAGTGCACATCCGGTATTTCAATATGAAATCGCTTGCTTGAGAATATAAATAAAAGATAGACCAATAAAACACTTCGAACTGACTTCACTCCAATCTGCGTTGTTTCTAAATAAAACGTGGCGTTATAGTTGCCATGGTTTCTTGCTACATTTAACAGTGGCAGTCCATGTCTGTATATATTTCATCATTATCATCATCTTCAGTGACTGAACCCCTCTTCGCAGAGAATATAATACCAATTTGCGATTATTTGTAATAGTTGACACGGTGAGTAAGTAAGGTCACTATCCGTTTGTTCGATAATTATCTTTTTATGCCCCGCCACGAATTGATTTAAAAATACTTTATTTCCAATATGTTACATACAGAATAATATCAACATATACGATAGAAATATTATGATGACAAATGGGGTTGGGTAAAAAGTTCTACCAACAATTAGATTAAACCCTTCCCAGGCACGAATAAGGATCAGGCATTTAGTGTTTCCCTTGTCCATGCGAACATTCATGTTTTGGTTGAATCTATTTTTAAGACACCAACAGTTGCACAGCTATCAAACTTCACATATGCTTAGGTCTCCATGAGAACACAAGTTTCATACAAAATGTAGATCAATGCGAATGACATGGACTTTTTTCACACTTAGTTATTTTACATTCAAGTTTTACCTTCAAGGCTTTTGTTAAAACCATTTCTCAGCCAGTTATAGACGTGCAGGTTTGACACTTCACACATGATATACCTAACCGTAACATGTTCCTGCCAAAAGTAGTTCAATGATTGCATCTACAAAACCGAAACACGTTCCTACCAAAAGTAAGTCAATGTCAATGATCTTGACCTATTTTGTCCAGTTAGTCCATGTCGCACGCAAAGCCTTCAAAACTTCATACACACTTACTTCTACATAAGAGCAACAAGTTAAATGTTCCTACCAAATGTATGTCAATGTAAATGATTGTGTGAACCTACTTTTCATACTTTGCTCATTTAGTCCATTTCTCATATAATAACAGCTTATAACGTTCAAAAACGTCATACACACTCTATATGAGAGAATGTGTTTTGAGTGACAGCGAGAAAGCGGGGCATCCGTTTCCTATGAACACATGTTCTAGATATGTGTATTATGATGACTCCAATGCCAAAATCACTAAACTATTGTAGCTGATAATGTATATTTTAGTTTTATATGTAGATGACATCTCACAACATGGATCTCTACTGGAATATGCAGACGACATTTTTGAAAAAATCATGGTTTCAAGCAAAATCAGACGGCAAGACGTCGAGACACATCAATGACTATTATTGGACCATAACACAAGTGGAGACTTTTTCAAGCCTCTGATACTTGGCAGGTAATACAGGTTAAACAGGTATCCTCAGCTACAGGATTAAATTATTTTAAGTAAAATATATGATTTACTGCTTCTCATGATGTGACATAATGTTATTAAATTATTTTTATTCTTTACTCCACATAAGGTTGCTGATTGAGAGACAGCCATATTCCCCGCAGCTGTATTCTGAACTATGTATGCCGACACTGGTGTTGGGTGCCGCATTGTCGTGATGTCTAAATTGATAAATGCATGAAAGGCTAATTAAGTGAATTGAATATTTTTGATTGGAATTTGAATGTCACACTATTTAACATTGGTACCGTCATAAAATAATTTAAACAATATGTCAAGAAATATAAAAAGATCGGACAGGGAAAGTAGCATTCAAGGAGGACAGTAAACCACAAAACACAGAAACAAACACGCAAACAGACAAACAAGAAGGCAAAAGCAATAATAAATGCAAACGACATCACAAACACAAAAAGGGTTGACAATAGGGCTACCGCCTTGGAACGGTCAGTGGCAAAGTAGGCCACTGGGGGTTTAAACCGATTCTAGGGTGCACCAAACCTCACACTTACCCTACTGTCATCCCATAAAACAGGACAGTGTAAATAAAGAAATCCCCGCCATGATCTAATCTCTAACCAACAAGGCAGCATCAATAGGCAATATAAGTAAAACACAAATATGCTCGTGTAAATATAATAAAAAAAGACAATAGCCTAGAAAGCCACAATGAAGGTACTCAATGACTTTGCAGAAGCCAGAGCAGTAAGAGAATAAACCATTAAGGGCACGACAAGAAAGATCATGGACACACATCAAACGCCACCGTCCCAATGGGCTTTAGGTAGGCGTCATCATAGGGTCCACAGCCTAAAGAGGAAAGCATAGTGGCGAACTGTAAAAGGGTCCACCACCAAGCATGCAGTACGTTGCAAAATGATAGGGTGATAACCTCTTTTGATAAACTTTTTAACAAGTTTAACAAGGATAGTATGAAAGTGATCATGACCTAGAATCTTACGAAGTTTATAAATCACATCACCATAAAAGTCAGGTTGTGATAGTCCTTGTCGCAGAAGAGTCCTTACATGTGCTCCTTTTATCTTGTTGCTTTCAAGGGATCCACTTTTCAGTATTTATTGCAAACCGAAAAGAACAGTTTTTGTTTATGACCTTTAAGATAACATGAGTTTATGTGCAAATTATTCTGAAATCTCGCCATGCATACACGAGTTATGGAGCGGACACAAATTGGGACAGTCAGGCGGACACACGTACATATGGATGGCACAATATTTATGTTATTTTATGTTTGCTAATTTGTTTTAAAACTCTCAGCGCATGTACAAGTTCTCAAACAATAAAACGCTGGATCTTTAATAATGTCCATGAAACATCAAATAATATTGCTTCACCTAAGTATTTAGTGACCCTCGAATAAAGAACGACACCTCAACTGGTGTAACATGATTGTATATACTAGATATATATATATATATAGATGGGGAAAAAACATGTATACAGTGCTACAGTTTATAAAACCCCAAGCGGTAGCACTGCATAAATGTTTTTTTCCCCATTTATTAATTTTTTCCAACATTTTCGTATCCCCTCGGGGATCCAGTGCTTTTTGAAAGGTATTTTGTAGTTGTATGTATTTTCTCACCCTTATATATATATATAATGTATCAAGTATTGAATTTCGTGTTTAGAAGAATATATGAACTTGCGTTTTCTATGCAAAAAAACATTAAAACACTTTGAATTATTTTTGCAGTATTAAATCTTTATTTGTTATAAAATCAATCATTTCTATTTATGATGACTACATGCAAGCCTCCCGAAGGAAAAAGCATAAATTTTCATAATTAATAATTACTCTTTGTCATTCACTTTGAATAAAAAAATAATTACAAATAATTAGAATACAGTTGTGTTTATTGTTTATATTCCCTATTACCTTTACCCGTATTTCAAATATATCTACACGTAAATTTTAGCACATGTTAGGCCATATATGACGGTCGATGTTTTTGTGGTAGAGGCATGTTTACTAGGTAGACCAGTACTGTATACCTCCCGCCATCTGAAGAAAAAATACAAAAGTTGTCGTATCGCAGTAATACAGCATGATTTTCGTATCGAGTCTATATGTCATTGGTCATATTCGTTTGCTAAACAATTACCAGTATGCTCGCAGGGGAACAAAACTTGTTCCAAACGTACACGTTTGGCAATCTCAAAAGTTATTTCGGTATTAATCCATGGTAAAGTGTAATACACATGTTTTGTCAAAGATGATTATTTTGATTTTAAGCAGTGTTGTTAAATTGTCTTTCTTTATGGAAAGCCGTTTGGGACCCCCGCTAAAAACCAAACGGCTTTCCATACTTTCTTATATTTGAAAATGTTTTTAAACAATGTTTATGTAAGTACATGCACATATTTAAATACCGAACTGGCATATGCAAAATACCTCGGTCAAATATCATCTGTCGGCTCATTTACTAACACACACACTTTTCACAAATCCTCAAATTATTTGCTATTGTACTGTGTTCTTCTGTCTCATTGCTATATTGAAGGGAATATATATTTTAGTTGCGTGTTTATTGTTGAACATGTAGCGTAATACAGTAACATGCAGGTGGGAAGATAGATGTAGGCAGTGAAGTAATAACTGAAGTCTTATTACTTCACTGATGTAGGGGAATTTCCCAACTATTTCAGATGGTTTAGTATTTCATAAGGCGTCCTATCATTGTGTCAGATGATATCTGTCACGCAACTCTATATTATTAAGTTAAGATTTAATTACATCATACTTGCAATCCGATGTTTGCAGTTATTATCCCCAAATATGTTCTGAATGTTTAAGGTTATTGCAGTCATCATTCTATCTTACGAGCACACATTTTTGTTTCGATAATGTCTGTATTACTGAAACAAAACACCACAACTTACGTCAAGATGATATCTGAAAGTTAATGGATAGAGCATCAAACGTATTTAATTCTTAAATTGTTTTTATCATGCATGTTAATATCATTTTTTTGTAAATGTTCAGCTGCTTATTCGTTGTTTAATAATGTATACATTGGTAACATGTTTTAAGCAATAAAACCCAATCTCATTTGCGGAAATTCTTCATGTACTTCACCGACATATATATATACAACTTACATATTTTTGAATCCCAACTCTATAGACATGTACACTATAAATGGTTTTAACCAGCCATACCAAACAACGAAATTGGACCGCCGAATTAATAGTTACCAAGCCATACTTCATTTACGCATATTCAATAACACAATTATTGTAAGAACCCGTGAATAAACCCATACCTTTAATTGGTACATATACATTATTATATGACCTGAATACCTGGATAGAGTTTTGATAAACGGTTGTGTAGTGTAATTTTGCCATTATTTGGCGGTTAGTTTCTTAAACATATAAATATGCGAAAATATGTTTTCAAGAGGGACACTTAGCTTGGTACCTCGCTGATCTTGACATTATTTTGGGATTTGCAACACCATTTCGCTATGTTACCAAACTATTTATCATAATGTTGTAAAACTTGAAGTTGTTTGAAGATACCCGTGTGGTTGCCGGGGGCCCCGTTTGGTTACGGGGCAAAGAATAGGGCCACTGCAGATCCCTTTGGAGGGGTAGAATCCCCCCAAAATCATGTTCATTTTATCATTTTTTGTTCATGTTCATTAAAGGTCTTCATCATGATCCCTGCATTGTTTCAGGTGCTATTTCGATCGCATCAAAAGAGCAGTGGCAGAAAAACAATAACGTGGCTCCAGCGTAAATGGAGTTTCTACGATAGAATTTGCAGCAACTCTGCAGTTCAGGGTGAGAAGGTTCTAGGCCCATTTTCCATATTTTATCTCGATGTACATGGAAGATGAGCCTGGCATGTTCATGCCTATTAGGCGCCATATAACCTTTTCATGTGTTGGTGCGCCTTAAAACCCTAATTCAATTCAATTCAATTCGTTTCGAGAAGCTTATAACGATATGTGTGCTATAATGTGCTGGGCTTTACTTCATGCGAAGCTAAATGTAGGAACACCCTACCAACCTACCAACAATTTATGTTGAATAGCATGTACATTCCGCCTATAAGGTTACTATCACTATTATAATATGGAAAGTCGATTATTTAAAAATAATTATTGATATTCATAATTTTGCATTACAGAGATGTTGAGATTTTATTTTATTTTCAGTAGGTGATAAAATTTGTATTACTCGGTTTTTATCCTTAGGTTCTATAGTAAAATAAAAATCTTTGGCAGAGTAAAAAGATGATAATTTTCAAGATTTTGATTTTAAAATATTCATATATTGAATCATTTTGCATGAATGTGCATGAAATAGGCAGGGTTTTAAAAGAACCACACTGTAGAAACCTTAATTTTAACAGTAAACTTGGTTGAACATCAAGGATAAAGACCGAGTTTATCACCTACCAGAATGTATTGGTTATGTCTTATTTCTGGTCACTCATTGGTCAGTTTTTTTGATGATGCTCTATCAAATTTATGAATATCACCAACATGTACAATATACATTATTTTAATATAAATAACGTCGACGTCGTTATGTTAATGTTTTTATTTTCCAAAGGGGTTTGAGGCCAATAAAGGAAGTATACTGAAACAAATATTCCGATGACCAGCAAATTTTATTTTAAATTCCGATAGGAAATTAAATTCTCTAAAATAAACTAAAATTGTGCAGTTTTTTATCGAGCCATATAAAAGATAAATGGCATTAACATTGTTTTTTCTCAAAATTCCTTGGTAAAAAAGCAGAGAAAGATAGAATAGCAGTGAAAGATATAGGCAATTCTTTAAATAATAGATTACATCCTAATTTAAATGATATGATTTATATATAAGATGAAAGGTCTCGTCAAGACTAACAGTGTGATATAAAATATAATTGTATGTGACTAAACTAACACTCTGTGATGCTAAAAACGTTGACAATTGAGTGCAAGGCGACTTTTATGAAAAACGTCAAACATATATAGCCATATTTGAGACGTTATTATTAAAATCTTGTTCTCACGAGGACAAAACAAAATTCAGATTCAAGTCGCAAATATCTTACAAATATAATTTACAAATATATATAGTTCATATGCGTACCCTTAAATATTCGAATGGGTCAATTCCCCCTTAAATAAAGATAATTTATCAATATGGAGTATATGCAAAATAAAAATAAACAATCTGTGGAAATTATTGGTACGGCCAGCCTATGTATATATGTTCTTCGCCAATACATTTGGCGCAACTGTTATGAGTATGATAACAGTTATGAGTAATTTTAACTTTTTTTTGACAGATAATATATAATTAGTGTAAATAATATAACAGTATAAACAAACATTCAACATTCAATAACAACAACAAAAATATCATTATGATTCTCCCTTAATTTATTATTCACAGTTTAATAAAACTCATTCACAATTCACAATCAAATACAATACCTGATAGATGATGGGCGAAACGACTTAGTGGGCGAAACGACTATCAAAATGATGTGCGAAACGACCGATGTGCGAAATAACCGATGCGCGAACGGGAAAGTGTGCGAAACGACCCGGGACCTACTATTAGTATATATATATAAGGAACTATTTTTTATTTTAGTTTCGGATCTCGTGAAAGTTTTCAAAAGTTATGCTGGAATCAAAGCCTTGTTCTGTCTTTAGCCACTTGCAGAATTATGCATATGTTAATAGTGAATTCCCCAACATCCCACGTGTTATGACCTTTTTAAGGTTTGTTTAAATTGTTAATTCATTAAAAAAGCCAGGTCAGTGCATTGTGCACACACGTTGGTACTGTGCAGGTGTCGCCGTAGTGTTACGGTTAGCATCTCGGTTTAATAATCCAGGGATCGAGAGTTCTATCCCAGCCAGGACAGAATTTGGATTCATTCTCCAAATACATTTGAGCAGTCCTTCGGATGAGACTGGAAACCGAGGTATATTCGTTAAAATGCCTAATGCAATACAGCGAAGAGAAATAACGCTTGCACGCACGCACGCACGCACACACACAGTACACAAGAGTTATATCTACTTTTGATGTATGCTGTAAGTATCGATGATGTATTTATAGTTCATTATCAGAACATAAGTTTCCTCTATCTCAGGACCGTTAGTATGTTATGTCTTGTCATTACTGCTACCTTTAAGAAGAAATCGTAATTTTCTTTTAGCCATTTTAATAAGTACTGATAAGTGAGGTCCTTTGGAAGCAACAAACACGACCAAGATAATAATGTAGCCAACTCGGTTTTATTGAGTCTGTTCATGAGAGGTAATGTAAGAAGCAACACCGCTCACACCCTCTGACACAGGCTTAAAGCGGTATTCCACTTCAAATCCACCTATATTGGGGTTGTTGATCCCAAAGGACCAGTAAAACTAACACTACTCATTGGTTAACACGGGAAGACGTTTTACAGCCTTCATTCCGCACTAAATGAACGCTAATGTGAATGTCAGTACATACTAATAAAAGAGATCCTAAACATATGTCCTGAAAAATAAAAAAAGAAGAGAATAATTTTCCTATAGAAATCGCAACACCCAAACGTAATGTCACCGTAGATAAGCACCGTTCCACAAAGAGCAAATTAACTATACAATGAAAAGGACAATTAACACTACAAAGAGTGGTGAAGACAGGGTTACCGACTTGGAACGGTCAGTATGCAATATGGCCCACTGGTGAGCTTAAATCAAATTGATTTTAAAGTGTACACAACCTCGCTAAAACTATATTTCCACAATCAGGATTATTATAGAATCTATGATCAAATTAGACAGAGGCAGCAATGCGGACTGAATCCAATTATCGTTTGGTCAATGTTCAATATATAGATAACATCATTTTCAAATATAATTAGCTAAACTATTTGCTTCAGATGACACGATAATTAGGTTATGAGGTCACTATGCCAATAATGAGAGAACATAATTGTTACAATATTTTGTGTTTTATATTTATTGGGCGCTATAGAATTTCCTTTTTATTTGGTTTTGTCAACTTAACAGCAGTTCGTCTCATATTTGTGCGTTTTGTATCTGGCTGACATACAGATGACCGGAAAAAACCTCCTTAGGTGAAGTTCAAATATTAAGTTAATATAATTTTCAAATACAATTTTGAGTTAGTGTCGACTCCTATTGATGGCGAGAGGTATACGGTGCTGTTCTACCCAGGAAAAGGTGAGTGGTCTGCCTCCACCACGAAATAATCGGCCGTCGTATATAGCCTAATATGGTCTGAAATTGACGTAAAACGCCATCCAACCAATTTACCAGTCAAATTTAATAGGCCATAGCTTCCCTTCAGATGACACAAACAAAAGGGGAAAACATGGATAAATAACTTGTTTAAACCTAGGATACAAGGGTTGATCAATAAGTAAAGAAAACACCCTCCCACTTTCCCATACATTTGAATTAACATTGCAACTCTTATAGCCTTATACTTCTCATGATTACGTCCATAGAATGTACATCATGACGTCATTCATAGAGATAGTAAATATAAAAGAAAATGTAGAATTCAAGGACCACAGTCAACCACAAACACGCACTGCCTTGGAAAAGGCAGCTGGCGGTTTAAACCAGGTTCTACGGTGCCAGGTTATATTATATAGTAAAGAAGGCAGCATTCATAGGCAGTATAAGTTAAACACATAAATGATCATGTATATATATTATAAAAAACAAAAGCCTAGAAAGCCACAAAGCTTTACTCAGTGACTTGGCAGAAGCCAGAGGACACACCGGTAAAGTGTAAAACGGGTAAAACAGCAGCCTATAAAGCCATAAAGCAAGTTTTGTTTAGCCACTGACCGTTTCGTTTTTGTGATGTTATATCTTGCCTTTTTATTCATCTTTGTAGTTATTGTTTGTTTCTGTGCGTTTATGTGGTTGACTGTGGTCCTTTAATGCATTGAATGCTACATTTCCTTTCGACTTTTATATTTCCTTGTGTAGGCAATGGTCGACGTTCTTCTATATTTACAGTGGAGTGATTACGCATAAGAATGCAACCGTTATTTATCTTTACAAAAGTTAAATTTACTTCTTAACTAACGGCAAGTCATGCGTTTAACAAATCTTCTGAAAAGTGGAATTTTAAACTGCCAATTATTTTCCCAAGTAAAGAGGTACCGCCATAGATGATTCTCTTGCAGGCGCGTAGCGTGCCATACTCATTTACTCACGTGAGTAAACTTTTCAAACGAAGGCTCAAAAAATAAAAACTCTAAAAACGCAATGAAAAGCGGACCTATATTCGACAGGATGGAAATCTTTCATCCTGACCCTAAAGTGCACCAGAAGTCACGTACGAGCGATTATTTTTTAACAAAATCCCGGGGAAGCCCCCTGGAAACCCACCAGCGGGAGGGGGTTGTCAGCGGGAGGGGGACAACCCCCTCCCGCACCTACCCTCGTGAGTAATTGAGATTTTGGTCACGCTAGGCCCCTGTCTCGTTTGTGTTTGTTGTTTCCAAGGACACTTTCAGAATGTATTGGCATTAACTTAAAAGTAGAATACCACTTAAGCTGGTCCTATGGGGCGTCAGAGGTGTTTTTTGTACCTAATATTACCTTTCATGAACAGACTCAATACATGTAAAACCGATTCTGGTACTTGTCGCTCTTGCTTGTGTTTGTTGCTTCTAAAGGATCACCTCTTCGTATGCATTGGAAAAGAGTCGCCCCGACTACAAATCAGTTGTACCGGTTCTTTCTGGTCATCAAACCCAATATGTGTGGCTCTAAAGAAGAATATCACATAAGCCGATACTATGGAAAGTGTTTCACCTTGTATTAACTCGCATGAACTGATTCAATACATCCGAGTCTGCTATGTTTCTCTCTTGTTTGTGTTTACTTCTTCCAAGGGGTCCTTCGCAGTATTTATTGACATTAACCCTGCTGTGTGCGGCTAAAAATACACCCGACTACAAATCAGGATTGTTATTACATACTGCCCCTTTAGAGTAGAATACAACATAAGACGGTGATGGGGACGAGCGTGGTATTGCACATTGTATTAGCTGTCATGATTTGACTCAATATCATTTGTTACATTATTTTAGTATTTTTAAACCAAGCTGTAAACTCTACTCAGATTCCGAAAATAAAATAAAACAATATCATCTGCATATATCAATAACAACATATTGAACATCCCCACATGCTCACCTTGAAACGAAATGTTTCTTCTAGATCATTATCGTACATAGAAAACAAAAAAAATTATGAGACACTCACCATGAGGTACTCCGAATGAACATGAGACGTCTTCATTTAGTTGTTTATTTAACGTCATATAGTATACGTATAATGATACTTATAGAATAATGAGACGATGTTTAAAGCGCCGTAACCAATTTGTCCATGTTAAAATAAAATAAAGTTTTATAAGCACATTTTATTGGTAATGTTAAACAAAACTCACGATCACTTTCACAGTACGATAATAACTGATGTTGCGTTTCTCATGCACACATCCAAAGCTGTTAGTCTTTTTAACCCTTAACCCGCTAAGTACGACTATAATATCGTTTGCTCCATTGTAAACCCAGATCAGCCTGCTAGTTTACAATGTCCGCTGCTGATCAGTCATTTCCCCTCAAAACACCCTTTGACATAAATGGTATGGTCCTAATTCAAAGAAAGAACTATATGTAGCGGGTTAAGGGTTACGTCGTGTCTGTCCAATTATCGTAAATGATAAATGCGTCAAAGCAATTATTAGAGTTTAGCGGAAGAGCTGTGCAATTATATTTGACAGGCAGTATTGTCGGTGATTAAATATGCGATAAAGGAAGGAGATTTTTAGGTCATCATAGCTTATTTATTGCAATTGTATGTAACATTGATGCTTTTATTTGTTATTAACATAAACACAAACAAAAAGTAGGTATACAAGTGGAACGAATAGAAAATGTAGCATTCACAGAACCCAATTAGCTAAAGTAAAACAAAGGAATATAAACAAATAACAATAACAAGGAAATATAAAGCAAATAATTCGAAAACACAAACAGAAAATGGTTGACAATAGGGATACCGTCTTGGAACGGAACACATTTTGTGTAATGTCGACGGTTCTGTTGTTGTTGCTTTTGTTTATTACTGATCTTATTTATTATCTTAATATAATGCATTATTTTCATTTTCGATTCGAATTGATCAATCTTATTTATTGTATAGTGGAATTTATAGAGGTTATATAATTTTCTACATGCATTAATTTACCAACTGTAGAAAGGTTTTCTTCTATATACGGTTGATGCGTGCATTAGGGGTTATTGGAGGCACATTCGTTTTGACGCAGAAGCTTCTTGTTTAATTTTGACTGTTGATTTGTGATATATCTGCTCAAAGCACACATTGTATTGCCTCGAAAGTGTCTGTGATAAACTGATTGTCCGTGATAAACAGATAATACCGACACAGCATTCACTGATACGGACTTCTGTCGCATTTCCGAGAGATAACTCGGCAGTTTCATTTGGCAGACAGTATTCGTAGATTGTATGCGAGTAAGTATTGCAAAGCGGGCATTATAGACAAACGTCCATGTTTATGGTTTCTTATTTTAGTTTTGCTGGTTCAATTTTGTATTTTGATTTATAAACCAAAATGTAATGTGTTGAATGATTGTATTATCTATTGCACTTTCGACACTTTAAACGTGTTTTATTTTTTGTTTTGTCCTCACGCTTAAATGTGTTAGGATGTATTGTTTACGCTTTCTTGTTAGGATATATTGTTTACGCCTCCGTTTGTCCGTCTGTAACCGCCCGTCTGTCTGTCTGTCTGTAGTCTGTCTGTCTGTCTGTCCTTGTTCATATCTCATCCACAACCGCTCAGAAGAATTCAGGTGGTGTATGGATTTCCCATATGGTAGCGGCACGCAAGAGCAGTACTGTATTTGGCGCCGCTCTTCTAAACGTTCATCGTTTTCATTATGCAGGTATTTTGGCGGGTCAAGTTATTTCATGATTTTACATAAGTGGTAATTGTATAAAACCAGTGATAAGCGAATGGATTGGTTCGATTACGAGGAATTAGTGTACGATATGGGAAACAAACTATTTTGTATCGACTGTAACCCTGAACAGTTCGTTTTATTTCATGTTTTTAGTATCAACGATTAAAGCGGGAAGGCTGTGTATTCAATCGATTTAAATACATAGTTGGCATGATTGCTTGCCGATCACGGGCTTGAAATGTCGTTATTTATGTAATTGTAACATAGTGTATAGAAATTGTTTCATGATGGTGTTTGATGATTTCATAAGGGCGATACTTAATGTAATTGAATTTTATGGTGAAGTATTATTTAGAGTCGTTCTGACAAGACGAGCTTGCTACTTCCAAGATTTTCTCATTGTAATTGTGTAATAGCGTGTTATAGCGTGTTATAACGTGACCCGACGTACTCTATTAATATTACACGCCTAAACAAGGGCTTGTTGTCATAGAAACAAACGCCATCTTCCGTAAGCATCATTTAGTGATGAAAATTAAAACAAACATCTCCTAATTATACAATATGCGATGCAGACAACTACTACGCACGTACACGTACATACATATGAAGTTTAGCTGACATACAATTATTTAATATATTTAAGGAGGTTGGCTGGGAAAGGACGTAGTGCTGAGATTTTTTTTAAACGGATATTTAAAGTTTATTTGGTATCATTTAGATATAAAATTATCAAAAAACGGGTTCGTCATCACACTTTTTTTTTGCACTAGATGTAAAACAGAGTCATTGAACATTTTCAAAAAACAAATTCATGACATTAAATTTATTGAAAAACAATGATTGATTTTCAATTACATATAACCATGTCTCTGAAAATATACTCAAACAATTGTAATCCTCGTTCGTGTTTTTACTTCAAAAAGCAAAAATACCCCACCCATTTTTTAAAGAAATTTATTTTGACGAAAATGATAATTCGAGATAAAAAAGTATGTTCTAATGCTCCACTTGTTTAAAAACATGCATATTACTAGGTCCTATGAATTTTCTTTCGAAGCAAGTAAACAAATATATAGGTCACCAGGCTTCTAATGATTTTTTATTAAAAAGTCTTTAATTACACACAGTTTGGAGTTATTTTGACATTTTCGTTGTAAAATACCGTACACACAGTTTTGATATAGGGATCGAATATATAATTAGCTCAGTTTCTACATTTATATATGTATTCCACCGTTTAAAAACAAAAGTCTATTTTTTTCTATAGCAAAAGGATAAATTCTACTCTGAGCTACCTATACCCCCTATTTTCTTGATAACCAAAAACTATCATAAATGACGGAAAAAATATGAAAAAGAATTGTTTGTTTAAAATTTGATATGTTACCATCTTAAATCCTACATTTTATCCATATCTAACAGAATGCAAGAATTAAACAATTCTGTTATCAAATAAATCTATGATTTAAAAAATAAAACTCTTAAACTTGAAAATGTCAAAACTTGACCAGCCAACATCCTTAAAACACACCATAGGTATTGCTTCATGTATTACTTAAATGTTACATGTTCAATCCTGCTGTTAAATGGCTGTATTAACTTATTGCATAATATACAATTTCCTTTAACATCCCAGCAGTATACACTCCTCTCATTCGCCACCAGCTCTATATAAATGTGCAACATAAACCGTCTGAATTCACTGCATTGTTTGGGGCGCTTGTTTCAGCCAAAGGTTTTTCTGCAGTTACTTGAGTAATTTAAATAATACGCACATCAGTTATATATCATTAGAACTGGCATTTGTAGTGGTAAATAAAACTACTTTAATTTTAAAACTCGGTTGAGAAATAAAAAAATTACAACCAAAATGATTTTTGATGGGGCTTTTCCTATGTAAATTCCCTGTTAGTGGAATAGCAAAAAATTAAGAAATTTCAAATACTTCAGTTAGCCTTCATATTTTGCTATAAAACGTTCAGGGTGTCTTAATTTACTAATATCCAACAATTTAAAACCATTTTTGGATAAAAATTCTAAAAATATATAGTTTTGAAATTTTTAATGCAGCAGAATTTTGCATTGAAAATGCCCCATCAAAAACAACTATCGCGCCTGAATTTTTTATTTCTCAACCGATATTGAAAAGTAAGGTATTTTTATTTACCACTAAAAATGTCTGTTTCACTGACATACAACTTATTTAGGTAGTAGATTAATTTGATCTTAAAATACCAAAAACCCTTAGGCTGAAACAAGGGCCCCAAACAATAATTCATGTACCTTAACAAGACATCATAACACACTGGACACATACAATCGATTCCAATGGCTCGCAAACATCAGTTCATGTACCTTCACAAGACATCATAACACACTGGACACATACAATCGATACAAATGGCTGGCAGTTCATGTACCTTCACAAGACATCATAACACACTGGACACATACAATCGATTCCAATGGCTCGCAAACATCAGTTCATGTACCTTCACAAGACATCATAACACACTGGACACATACACTCGATACAAATGGCTGGCAGTTCATGTACCTTCACAAGACATCATAACACACTGGACACATACAATCGATACAAATGGCTGGCAGTTCATGTACCTTCACAAGACATCATAACACACTGGACACATACAATCGATACAAATGGCTGGCAGTTCATGTACCTTCACAAGACATCATAACACACTGGACACATACACTCGATACAAATGGCTGGCAGTTCATGTACCTTCACAAGACATCATAACACACTGGACACATACAATCGATACAAATGGCTGGCAGTTCATGTACCTTCACAAGACATCATAACACACTGGACACATACAATCGATACAAATGGCTGGCAGTTCATGTACCTTCACAAGACATCATAACACACTGGACACATACAACGATACAAATGGCTGGCAGTTCATGTACCTTCACAAGACATCATAACACACTAGACACATACACTCGATACAAATGGCTGGCAGTTCATGTACCTTCACAAGACATCATAACACACTGGACACATACACTCGATACAAATGGCTGGCAGTTCATGTACCTTCACAAGACATCATAACACACTAGACACATACACTCGATACAAATGGCTGGCAGTTCATGTACCTTCACAAGACATCATAACACACTAGACACATGCAATCGATACAAATGGCTGGCAGTTCATGTACCTTCACAAGACATCATAACACACTGGACACATACACTCGATACAAATGGCTGGCAAACATCAGTATGCAATATATGCCTGTGTTCATTTAATAATTAATTATAACGGCATTAAAGTAACAAAATAGCTATTCAGACTCCCTTAACTTAAACAATGGTACGAACATTATTTATTCTTCTCTAAAACTATCATCATATCTCTCGCTGTAGTACCGCCTTCATTTGTCATAACACGTATCAGTTAACATTGAATGTTTACTGTATAATATATCCATTGCTGTTTTACACATGTGAAATCTGTGAAAAAAGGACTTTAAAACTGAATTCACATATACATAAAGCATTTAACAATTACGCGTAAAGCCATTTAATAATTATACGTAAACCATTTAACAATTATATTCATAGTTTGACAGATGCAAACTGATGCATTGCAATTACAAGTTCCACATAGTTAAAACAACATCTCAACCAATTTGAGTTGATAATATGCCAGTTATCAACTCGTTGATCAATGAAAGAGAAAATATGACATTACAAAATGAGCAAATAATAAAATAATAACTTGTCCTGCCTGTCGCAAGCATTAAGAGATCATGGTACACACTCTTAACACAGTATAATACACTAAAACATGTGACCGTCCTATA
This sequence comes from Cyrtodaria siliqua, assembly GCA_037043455.1. NCBI lineage: Eukaryota > Metazoa > Mollusca > Bivalvia > Adapedonta > Hiatellidae > Cyrtodaria > Cyrtodaria siliqua. The sequence continues at coordinate 73,706 of JAWPHD010011419.1, forward strand.
ATCCTTAGATACTCCAAGAATATTGGGATATATATATATTGAAAATTTTGCAACTGTATATTAAAACGTATTAAAATAACTGATGCAAGATATTAAACCGTACTATAGAATTAAAGTAACTGATACGAGGGGCATTCAAAACATTTTGAGACTAGCCTCGTAAAATAAAACATAACTTGTTTATGGGAAAATATTCTATTTAAATCCTTCAAAGTATTCGCCCTTAACAAGAATACAAGTTTTTAAACGAGATATCCATGACCAGAAAGCTGCAGAGTTGTCTCCCCTTGGTATACTCTTCAGACACTGATGTACCGCACCGCCAACAGCGCTTCCCGAGTTATAACGACGTCCAGCGAGCATCCTTTTCAGCTTTGGAAACAGAAACAAGTCACATGGACTAAGATCCGGCGAGTTTGATGGGTGTTAAAGCTGTATAACATGTTCATCTCGAAGAAAATTCTGTAAAATATCACGTTTATGGGAAGATGCATTATCATGTATGAGATGCATGCCCTTTAAACCAGTCCTTGGACGAAGTTTAGCATAGTGATTTTTCACTGATTTTGAGACCTCGTCCCTATAAAACTTTCCCGTAATACATTTTCCAAGAGCCCTAGGTTTCTGCGCAATTGGACCCTTTGACTTGAAGCAAATAGTGTAGAGTTGTCTTTTTGGCAATTACGGGTATTTCTTGCCATTTCCTCAGCCTTTATTTATTATTAGTCCGTCGTTGAGGTTCAAAATAATATAATATATCAATCCTTTCATCGCTAGTTCCCCATATGTTTCAAGAGTTCTTTACAGCATTTCACTTGTTGTGCCCTTTGCTCTTTGGTCAATAGATGGGGTATCCACCGTGCACATACCTTGTTTAATTTTAAACGATTCATTAAAATCTCATGAACGCTTCCCGTTGATATGCCGACTGACGCAGCTATCTCAGAAACAGTATATCTTGAATCGTCCTTTACCAAAAAAAAAAAAAAAAAAAGGATAAAAATATCGGACAGGGAAAGCAGCATTCAAGGACGACAGTCAACCACAAAACACAAAAACACACACGCAAACAGACAAACGAAAAGACAAAAGTAATAAAAAATGCAAACGACATCACAAACACAAAAGGGTTGACAATAGGGCTACCGCCTTGGAACGGTCAGTGGCAAAGTAGGCCACTGGGGGTTTAAACCGGTTCTAGGGTGCACCAAACCTCACACTTACCCTACTGTCATCCCATTAAAACAGGACAGTGTAAGTAAAGAAATCCCCGCCATGATCTAATCTCTAACCAACAAGGCAGCATCAATAGGCAATATAAGTAAAACACAAATATGCTCGTGTAAATATAATACAAAAAAAACAATAGCCTAGAAAGCCACAATGAAGGTACTCAATGACTTTGCAGAAGCCAGAGCAGTAAGAGAATAAACCATTAAGGGCACGACAAGAAAGATCATGGACAAACATCAAACGCCACCGTCCCAATGGGCTTTAGGTAGGCGTCATCACAGGGTCCACAGCCTGTCCGGTCATCGTACAATTAAAGAGGAAAGCATAGTGGCGAAAGCCTCAACAGCTACGTTACATCAGATTACATGTATTTTATTTTTATGCTTATCCTCACTCAACGAAGTTTGTTTTGTTTTAGCCATATCGCCACCGAAAACGTCTTTGCAGAAATCCTATTTTTCAGACATTCAAGGGGCGATAACTCTGTTATGCATGACTGCATCTGATTGGTTTTCGAAAGGAATCGAGATCTCATGTATACGTAAGTTGAGACCAATTTTCTCCGACATTTTCATATTACAATTATTCCCCTTTGACAGTTTGACATTTAAACATTTCTACATAACTTACCTGTTTTAATGGGATGACAGTAGGGTAAGTGTGAGGTTTGGTGCACCCTAGAACCGGTTTAAACCCCCAGTGGCCTACTCTGCCACTGACCGTTCCAAGGCGGTAGCCCTATTGTCAACCCCTTTGTGTTTGTGATGTCGTTTGCATTTATTATTGCTTTTGCCTTCTTGTTTGTCTGTTCGCGTGTTTGTTTCTGTGTTTTGTGGTTGACTGTCCTCCTTGAATGCTACTTTCCCTGTCCGATCTTTTTATATTTCTTCACTTTTCATCCCCCGCCGATAAGGCGAAGGGATATATATTTGCCGATGTCCGTCTGTCCTTCCGTGCGGTCCCATAACTTTGGTTAATGCCTCGTCCGATATTAATAATATTTTGCACAAATGTTCACCACCTCAGTACGCAAACCCGTTTTTTTCCGAATCAGTACTTTCTCAGTGGCAACGTCCATCATCCCTTTCAGTGCTTTGATTCTATTTTTAATAACAGTGACCTTGACCTTGACCCCAAATGCAATCCCAAACTTGCTTTTAATATAAGCTACGTATACATCAAGTTTCAGGCAAATATATCATTCCTAACTAAAGTTATTGAAGGGAAACACTTTTTCTAAACATACATCTCCAAATAAGTACCTGAATGTATCCGAACTTCTACAATGTATCTAAACTTTCACACACCAAAATGGCGGACAATTCCTTCTTTTTAAAAAACCCGTAAACATTTTGTAGACCTCGTCAATTTCCGTAAACGATTTCCGGACCAATACGATAAATTACCTGTGTACCTACTACTATATAACGAATAATACCTCGTTTATTTCCGTAAAAAAATGCGAGACTGGTCCGGTAACTTCCGTAAATATGGATATAAAAATCGAACAGGAAAAGAGCATTCAAGGACGACAGTCAACCACAAACACACACAGAAACAAAGAACAACTTTAAAGATGAATAGCATGCCAAATAAAACATCACAAACCAGGTTCTAGGGTGCACCAAACCTCAAACGTACCCTACTGTCATCCCAATAAAACGGGACAGTGTAAATAAAGATCCCCGCCATGAACTATTCTCTAACCAACAAGGCAGCATTAATAGGCAATATAAGTAAAACACAAAGGTGCTCGTGTATATATAAAAAAAAAAAAATAGCCTAGAAAGCGACAAAGAAGGTACTCAATGACTTGACAGAAGCCAGAGCAACAAGAGAACAAACCATTGAGGACACGACAAGACAAGATTGTAGACAAACATTAAACGTCACCGTCCTTTTTGGCTAAATCACTTTTGTACCTACTACTATATAACGATTAAAACCTCGTATATTTCCGTAAAAAATTGCGAGACTGGTTCGCTAATTTCCGTAAATCATCAAAACAATTGTAGACTTATGAATATACCAACAACTACGTATCTGTCCAGAAAAGGTCAACAGGATACGTAGCGTTGAAAATACGCACTCAACAACAAAATAAAAAAAACCTTCAAAAGAAACAATACAATACAGGTTGAAAGACAGACAGTACGCCAACCGTATTTCATGATTAAATTAATTATTTAGAAGTAAAACATTACGTGGTCCCGCCTTATTTCCTTTAAGCGATGGGAAAGCTTATATGAGCAGGATTTTATAACTGATATTTCAACAATAAAACACGTTTAAACACAATTTTATTTTACTGAAAAATTGCCATAACCAGTTTAAAATTACCTATTGAATGTTTTAATTTTACAATATGCTAAATTTTAAGCGAAAATTAATATTTTATTCAGGGCCTCCTCAGGCCGATTTTTTTCTTGCGTGGCGCCAAATAACAAAAGTTGGAGCCAAATTGGAGAAGTTGGAACCAAATGGCACCAATTCACTCAACATATGTTTTCGTGGTGTTTATGTGTTTGTTAGTAGAGCATCCTACACAAATGTGGTTGGGAATTGATCAATTAGTAATATGTGAATTATTCATTGAAAATGATATTGTCACTCATATTTTTATTGTAAAACATGTAATTGTATATTGCAAATATCATTTTAAAACAATTATTTTGAATGGTACTAGCAGATATGATAGATGCTGATAGTATACTTATTTTAATTAAAAACAAAACAAAGCAATAGTCTAAGAACAGATTATGTGTTTTGTTATTTCATTTACGTTTAGAAGCCATTTTAAGAATTGCAAGGTTACAAAATAAAATTGTGTAAATTGGCCTCCAATCAATTAAAACAAGTAAATCCTATATATACTGTCAATAAAGTATATCAAGTTTCGCTTTTCAGCTTTTTTTGATTGTCGCCAAACATTTTCGCTAAAGTTTGAAATTTAGAGCCGTTTTCATTTTTCTTCTCATTTGGCTCCATTGGCGATGCCCAGAGGAGGCCCTGTTTATTTCATACCCCAGTCACCCCAATTTTCGCTTCTTGTATAAGGGGTTGGATGGTGTATAAAAGTTAATACTCCGACGACGTAATGCTCTGAGACACCAACAACATAAAACGGTTAATACAAGACAGGTTGGAAGACACACAGAACGCTAACCGTATTTTCATGATTAAATAATTATTTAGTAGTAAAGTCTGGGATATCAAAAACATAAAACGGTTGATACAAGACAGGTTGGAAGACACACAGTAAGCATTAAATTAATTATTTAATATTAAAGTCTGGGATACCAAAAACATAAAACGGTTGATACAAGACAGGTCGGAAGACACACAGTAAGCTAACCGTATTTTCATGATTTTATTAATTATTTATAGGAAGACATACAGTAAGCTAACCGTATTTTCATGATTTAAATAATTATTTAGTAGTAAAGTCTGGGATACCAAAAACATAAAACGGTTGATACAAGACAGGGTCGGAAGACACACAGTAAGCTAACCGTATTTTCATGTTTTAATAAATTATTTATAGGAAGACATACAGTAAGCTAACCGTATTTTCATGATTTAATTAATTATTTAGTAGTAAAGTCTGGGATACCAAAAACATAAAACGGTTGATACAAGACAGGTCGGAAGACACACAATAAGCTAACCGTATTTTCATGATTAAATTAATTATTTAGTATTAAAGTCTGGGATACCAAAAGCATAAAACGGTTGATACAAGACAGGTAGGAAGACACACAGGAATCGTACCGTATTATTTAGGATTAAAGTAGGCGATTAAATGGTCCTAAATCTGACCGGTCGAACAATTAAAATGTCACTATAAAAAATATATACATGACAATCAGGTAAATAACTTAAGTATCAATTAAGTAATAAACATAATATGCAAATCAAAGTATTCAGTAGAATGTGAACTTGTTGGTTGCTTTAGAGAATTACATTTTAAAGAACGTTTAATGCTTTCAATAGTGATGTAATGTTTTAAATGTAATGTTACTTATATACTTTATTCTATACGCCTTCAAGCCTCACACCTCTATTATTTCCCCTAAAGCTCACGGACCTAGAGACAAAAGGAAAACAGAAAATATTTTTTTCTCAATTTTAGGCAATTTCTAATTTGAAAAATAGTTTTTCTTTGCTTTAGCATACATATGCAGTGTAAAGACAGATGATACAGAAAATCCCATGGCGATATGAGGTTTCATTCAAATTTCAGAAGTGTTTGACCGAAGCACAACATATTCAGCTGGACTGTGTATGAATTATGTATTTTCCATAGGGGTCTCACAAAAATGAGCGAGAAAAACCCCAACCTGGCTAACTTATGTATTTTATTGTTTTAAATTACTGGACTTGGCTATACTGAAGATATTAAACCAATAACAATGTCTGCTGCCCAGCTTCGAAGCTCAGATGTTGGAAAAGGCTGTACAGTACCCCTATGGGAAAATTAATTGAGGTGTGAGAAACGCAATTTATCTACGATGATACTGTGTTACAGTTTAGGCTGGTTTTGCAAATTGAAAAAATACTTATTTGAACGTCTTTAGGATGTTTCCATGGCACTACTTTTTATTTGATAGTTTTACAAGACCGGATATTGGTTAAACGCTTCCTTATTACTTTCAGTCTGTGATATTACAGTGTTAATACGATAAATGCAATTGGATTTCAGAATAGTATGTATTGTGACAAACAACGGAAATTGCTGTTTTCTGTGGGGACCAGTGTAAGGAATTAGTATCTCTATTTCATGGTATCTGTTATTTTCTTATCGTAAGCCTTTTTTACTTCTTAAATATACCAAAACATGTAAATATACGTAAATAATGTCAATTTGTTTTATCATATCATGATTATCTTCTATTTCCGTCTATGTAAATGGTGTTACAATACTCATTCTTAGTGCATATAGTACAGACATATTATATCATCATTTACAAAGTATTAATGTGTAATATATATGCTAATATCTTTTGAGTTTGATGTTATAAGCTACTTTTAAAATGTGTTGATACTTTTATAACTACAGTCTCTTATAATGCTAATAAGAATGGTATAGCTATATACTATAGAGCTTCAGATATAGTATTTATATTTGTATTTATTGTAAACCATGATGATTAAAAAAGAATTGATACATAGAGAATAATAAATGGGTATTTTTATATCACACCCTATATCAGGCCTGAGACAGCATATCAGCCCGAGAGCTTTAGCTCGAGGGCCTGATATAGGGTGTGATATCAAATAAACATTTTGTATTCTATTTATCATATACTTCATCAATAACTTTGCTGAACTGTCAACTTCAGCTAACTTACTACGTTGTTTTCCGAGAGAAAAAAAATAATGTTATTAATATATGTAATCCATTCTGATGTGTTCTTTTTTATCTTTTTTTTCCCGATTTAAAATGAATTCCATGAATTTGAAATTGTCTAATTAAGAAAATGAATTGTCATAAGTGGTTATTTCATCCACGGATGGTTTTATATCATTGTTTTTATTATACATGTGGTAAACTCTCTTTATAGTCCATGTATTATGCCGTTAATTTTTTCTTTATTTTACTTCTATCTATCTATCTATCTATCTATCTATCTATCTATCTATCTATCTATCTATCTATCTATCTATCTATATATCTATCTATCTATCTATCTATCTATCTATCTATCTATCTATCTATCTATCTACCTATCTATCTATCTATCTCTATCTCTGTCTGTCTGTCTGTCTGTCTGTCTGTAGATCGATCTATCTATATATCTATCTATCTAATCGATCGATCGGTCGGTCGGTCGGTCCGTCCGTCCGCACGCCCGCCCGCTTACAGAAATTAAATATTCAATGAAAAGGACAATACACAATACAAAGACTGTCGAACACGGAATTTCGGACTTGAAACGATCGATCGGTAAGCGATATGACCTACCCGTAAGCTTAAGTCGATTATATATTACACACCTGTCTTCACCCCCCAAATTGACAAGACCGTGTTCATAAATGTACATCCCATCAACAGGAAATCTCTCAACAATAAAGTCCAGAGCCAGCGAAAAGGTAATCGGTACTCTTAAGGACTCACTGCACAGTGCAATTTTACTATTTTGGCCTATATGAATAACGTTTACTGGGCCATTTCGAATTTCAAGTTTCAAAGGTAAAAGTAACTTTTGTATGAAACACAGTCATCTGCCCACACAAAGTGTACAAAATATGCTACGTTGACCTTTTTTTTTAAATTTGAGTGGTGTCATCCATTGCACTATTTGGGCTTTTACTCCAGAGTTTGAATCAGAATTCCTGCACTTCTTCACCACCCATACAACTGTCATATTGTGTTTCCAGTGTCGTCTAATAGCTGCAACTGTCATATTGTGTTTCCAGTGTCGTCTAATAGCTGCACATCCACTTTCAGACTGTGCTCATCTCACCCGCAACAGCAATACATATAACTGTCAGCTATTATTAAAAATATTTAAAACAGAACAATACACTACTTCTTTTTATGGCGCAAGGTTTACCCTACCGTGGCTTTCAAGACCATAAAGGCTGTGGTAACTAACATAACGAAAATTCACGTCAAATTCTAAAATGTTTAAAGCGAGCGAGATCAGTTTGCTAGACGACGAGTCAATAGTACGTAGATTGCATTAATAAAGCTGTCAAATACAGTTGTAAAAGAACATTTCAAGTTGTGGGAAACAACTTCCATTATCAATTTACCGTTTGTGCTACTTGCCTATCGTTGGGGAAAAAACATTGATGGAATGTGTCATTCATTACTATCATACTGCGATTAATCTAATCATGCATACATGTTATTACCGTCTACAATAAATCCATAGAAAATATTAAAAAGGCATTAACAAATCATTCGTAATGGATATCCGCTTGTTTTATATGTGAATACCGTAGATAATGAGTTTGGTTCAGTAGTTGTCAAACATGTGTTAGTTTGATAAAAAGAGAGGTCTACCGGTCTGATATTTTTAAATGTCTCGAGTTCTGAATTCTACTCTAACCGCATGTACATTTCAGGAATGTCAAATTGAATTGATATTAATACCACCAATTGTACTTAATCATTCAATAGTGTGGCGTGTTTCTGCTGTCATTATAAAGTATTGTATGTAATTAGCCAAATGGGAATATCAATTAATTATTTATAACATATACAATCAAACCCGACCATTTCGTGATTGTATTCCAATACCTTTCAATCTTGTGGTTAAAAGCGTGTAATAATTGCCACTGAAATGACACCATGCAGTAATTCAAAGATTCACTTGCAGAGCGTAATATTTTTATACTCAACAAAAAAAAAGGTACCCGCTTTATTGCTGATATTCCCATAGGCTAGATTTTAAGGGCGTGGGACACCTTGAACTGCGCTTTAATTAAACAATGTTTGATGTTTTTAAGCACATTTTACTGAGTACTAAATATTCCTTTAAACAGTTTCAAATGTTGCCAAGCAATACTCTTTTATGGATGCTATGGAACCTTAAGGGAGGTAATTTGATGATGTTTGATAATCAAAAGCTGCTACCGACACCATCGGTGTTGTATTTTCTGTGATTTTTAGCAACTTATACAGAATATTGTCATGGAAAAATTGAGGTAAAGTTTATATATTTTATGTATTTTTACCAAACATGCATGATTAAGAAAAAGGGGAATAACTCCCATGTGTACTGAATTTTTAAAAAAGATTCGTTTATTTGAACTTTTGGTGATGGTCGATCTAATTATTCTATATACATCATTTATTATTTCCTGTTTTGCTGTCTATGTAATAAGGAAAGCAAAAGGGGTCCTTTTTATTTTTGCTCGGTATATTTCGCAGTATATTTGTGGAGAATCCATCATTTCTCTCTAGACTTTCAATAAATACATACTGACAAGGTTATCCCTTGGTTGCAACAAACACAAACAAGAGAGAATCGTAGCAGACTCGGTTTTATTGAGTCTGTTCATGAGAGGTTATATAAAGTGAAACACCAGCACCGGTATTATTAAGTGATATTCTACTTAATATCATGTTCTACTACATGTAAGAGAGTGGGCTTGATGATTCCATCCAGAAATATATATTGCTGATGATATAAGGTGCAACACCTTTCACTGCCCTTTACACTGTATTAATATACTTTAAAGTCACGAAGAGATTGGACTTGATGTTTCCCAAATGACCAATAATTACTTGACGTACTAATTTGTAATCGGTGCGACTTTTTACAGCACTAAACAAAGCTAGTGTGAATGTCGGTAACTACTGCAAAGGCGATCCCTTGGAAGAAAACAAACACAAACAAGTGAGAAAAGTTGCAGACTCGGTTGTATAAAGTCTGTTCATGAGAGGTACTACATGTCTAGCACTGGTCTTAAGCGGTATTCTAATTTAAAGTCACGAAAAGACTGGGCATGATGCATCTAGGACATATATTTGCCAGGAAGGCATACACTAATTTTTTATTATGATATACATTTGGTTAAGAAGCCTTAAAACCTTCATAATCTCCACAGTCTCGATTAACAATGGCGGCACATATTTTGAATATGTGCTATGCTCTGTTCATCTTTTTTAAAGCTGTATTCTCTCTAGATTTAACACTTTATTGTCTCCTATCGTTCTATTTAAAACGACATAGTTCTAAAGTTGTGGTGTAATGTGTATACTTACTCGTATGTATACTTATTACTTATTATATGCATTATTTGTACTATGATGAGACAGAAATAAATATAGATCTGTATACATGTATATACATAATGGAGAGTCACACATACAATTACAATTACGTGTTCCGAGTATTAACTTTCATACACCATCCAACACCTTCCCAAGAAGCGAAAACAGTGTTGCCTGGGGTATGAAATAAAACCTTAATTTTGGCTTAAAAAGTTTGCATATTGTACATGTTGTAAAATTAAAAATTTAATAGGTAATTTTGAACCGTTTTTAGTATTTTTTCACTAAAAAATGTTTTGTTGCCGAAATATCCGTTATAAAATCTTGCTAATATACGCGTTTCCATCGGTTAATGGAATTAAGGCGGGGCCACGTAATGTCAATCCGGTAGCAATAATGTAAATTAACATAAATAGTCTTGAAGCAAATCTATTCCATTGATAGATAATTGTATTTATTTTGTTCGTTTCCCAAACTCGAGGAAATTTGCAAGCATTCAAT